>JAXCGZ010009741.1:30000-47500 GCA_037179515.1 Halocaridina rubra | reverse complement strand
CCACTATGTTCATATTACAGATTCCCCAACCTCACTCGTGGCTTCATTTTAGCATTTAATTCAAATCCCAATCTCATTCGGGCCATGATATTATCAAATAAGCACATTACATATGTGAAATCATGAATCATTTTTTCCCCGACCGGGACTCGAACCTAGGACTTATGATTACTAAGTCAAGGCGCTACCACTACACCACAGAAGGTTAAAAGGAATCCAACCTTATAGCTTATATCTGCTATACTTAGGAATGAACGCATTCTAACTGAATGCCACAATGTTCATATTACAGATTCCCCAACCTCACTCGTGGCTTCATTTTAGCATTTAATTCAAATCCCAATCTCATTCGGGCCATGAAATTATCAAATAAGCACATTACATATGTGAAAACAAGAATCATTTTTTCCCCGACCGGGACTCGAACCTAGGACTTATGATTACTAAGTCAAGACGCTACCACTACACCACAGAAGGTTAAAAGGAATCCAACCTTATAGCTTATATCTGCTATACTTAGGAATGAACGCATTCTAACTGAATGCCACTATGTTCATATTACAGATTCCCCAACCTCACTCGTGGCTTCATTTTAGCCACGAGTGAGGTTGGGGAATCTGTAATATGAACATAGTGGCATTCAGTTAGAATGCATTCATTCCTAAGTATAGCAGATATAAGCTATAAGGTTGGATTCCTTTTAACCTTCTGTGGTGTAGTGGTAGCGCCTTGACTTAGTAATCATAAGTCCTAGGTTCGAGTCCCGGTCGGGGAAAAAATGATTCATGTTTTCACATATGTAATATGCTTATTTGATAATTTCATGGCCCGAATGAGATTGGGATTTGAATTAAATGCTAAAATGAAGCCACGAGTGAGGTTGGGGAATCTGTAATATGAACATAGTGGCATTCAGTTAGAATGCGTTCATTCCTAAGTATAGCAGATATAAGCTATAAGGTTGGATTCCTTTTAACCTTCTGTGGTGTAGTGGTAGCGCCTTGACTTAGTAATCATAAGTCCTAGGTTCGAGTCCCGGTCGGGGAAAAAATGATTCATGTTTTCACATATGTAATGTGCTTATTTGATAATTTTATGGCCCGAATGAGATTGGGATTTGAATTAAATGCTAAAATGAAGCCACGAGTGAGGTTGGGGAATCTGTAATATGAACATAGTGGCATTCAGTTAGAATGCATTCATTCCTAAGTATAGCAGATATAAGCTATAAGGTTGGATTCCTTTTAACCTTTTGTGGTGTAGTGGTAGCGTCTTGACTTAGTAATCATAAGTCCTAGGTTCGAGTCCCGGTCGGGGAAAAAATGATTCATGTTTTCACATATGTAATGTGCTTATTTGATAATTTCATGGCCCGAATGAGATTGGGATTTGAATTAAATGCTAAAATGAAGCCACGAATGAGGTTGGAGAATCTGTAATATGAACATAGTGGCATTCAGTTAGAATGCGTTCATTCCTAAGTATAGCAGATATAAGCTATAATGTTGGATTCCTTTTAACCTTCTGTGGTGTAGTGGTAGCGCCTTGACTTAGTAATCATAAGTCCTAGGTTCGAGTCCCGGTCGGGGAAAAAATGATTCATGTTTTCACATATGTAATGTGCTTATTTGATAATTTCATGGCCCGAATGAGATTGGGATTTGAATTAAATGCTAAAATGAAGCCACGAGTGAGGTTGGGGAATCTGTAATATGAACATAGTGGCATTCAGTTAGAATGCGTTCATTCCTAAGTATAGCAGATATAAGCTATAAGGTTGGATTCCTTTTAACCTTCTGTGGTGTAGTGGTAGCGCCTTGACTTAGTAATCATAAGTCCTAGGTTCGAGTCCCGTTCGGGGAAAAAATGATTCATGTTTTCACATTTTTAATGTGCTTATTTGATAATATATATATATATAATATATATATATATATATTATATATATATATATATATATATATATATATATATATATATATATATATATATATATATATATATATATATATATATATATATATGGGTTTAAACCTGATATGGAAGGTTCTAGTAGCAAGTGGTCCAGAAAATACTGAAAACGTTCACCTCAGTGGAGGGAAAGGCAAGAATAATGAAAGTAACCTTTGAGAGAGGGAGCACATGTAAAGAGGTATTCCTGAGGGCAAATAAGCTGAAAGACCTTCAAGAATTCAAAACAGTATTTATTAGACCCTAAGATCACAGGAAGAGATGAGAAGGAACACAAACTTATTGCAAGAAGCTAGAAGGTTCAATTAGGGAAAAAATGAAGAGGAGAAAAACAAATTATTTAAGAGCTCTTTCAGCCAAAGGGGAAATAATGGAGATGATACTAGAAGATCAGGGAATACATCTTCATTCAGCTTCCCCTACAGAAATGTTGATGGGGTAGCTGGAGAAGTTGTAGAATTAAAGTAAAGGAACCAACCATGGTAAGGCAGAAATTGAAGTAGTTACAGGGACTAATTTACGTGAAGACAAAAACTGTGTCAAAGTTTTTCGTAATTTTAAGTTCTCATAAGTGAAATATTTCAGGTTGAAATTAAATTTGCTATAGAAAGATTGGTTAAGTAAGTTCTTTTTGATTGCATAAATACCGGGTCAGGGAGCATTGTAATAACTGTTGCTTATATTCCACCAATGAGTCAACATAGGCTAGCAGCTTATGAGGAAAGTCATATAAGTATTATCAAAGTCAGTTGTTCACATTGCATGGGAGAAAGAGTGTGCTATTTTTATTCTGGAAGATGTTAATCACAGAGAGATAGATTGAATAAGTCTTGACCCGCACAGTTGGGAGGACCCATTCGTGGCAAGATTCCTAAATTGCTTAAGAGGGAATTTCCTACACCAACATGTACTGGAACCAACAAGGCCCAGGGGTATGGATGAGCCATCACTGCTTGATGTAGTATTTCCTGATAATGTGTAAGACATTAAAGATATTGATTATGAACCACCAATTGGAAAGAGTGACCACTATGTGTCCTTGATGAAGCATATCATCAAAGATATTCTTCCTGAAAGTAGAGGCACTGAAAAGGAGATTACATCAGAATTAATGAGCTTTGTGGAATTATTGACTGGACAACCTTTTTTAACAACAAGTCTGTACATATACACAAAATCTTTTGTGAGCAATATGGTAAGATAGTTAGTTGTTGTGTACCTTCCACTAAAATAGAAGTTTTTTGCATTCCAGAGAGAAATGGTTCAACAATGAGTGTGAGAAAGCTAAGGAGTGAAATAGGTATAGGAGAAGAAAAAACATAAATGTCTGGCAGACTTATAAACGAGTAAGAAATGACTATCTAAGTAAAAGAAGAAAGGCATAGAGAGATTATGAAAGGGCTGTCACCAGGAAGGTTAAAAAAATCGCAAACTTATTCTACAGCTTTGTCAGAGGAAAAATGAAAGTCAAAGAACAGGTTTTAAAGTTATAGAAAGTAGATGGCAGCCTCGCTGAGCAGGATGAATAGATCTGCGAAGAACCAAAGAAGGAATTTCAGTCAATTTTTTCAAAAGAAAATACCCCACCCCCTTGGACAGCAGATATAGGAGTTCAAGGGCATACCTCTTTTCAGCCGCAGAAGTATGCATATCGTTCATGGAGTTAGATGCCTATAAAGCTACAGGTCCTGATGATATATCCCCTTATGAAATGCGCTAAACCAATAACGACGGCACTATGCATCATATTTGAAAAGTGTCTGGAATTTGAGGAGGTTCCAAGATGCTGGAAACAAGAGAACGTGGTACATATTTTCAAGAAGGGAGGTAGGGATATAGCTCTAAATTATAAGCCTGTTTCCTTGGCCAGCATAATTTGCAGAGTTGTGGAAAAACTACTAAGAAAACACATCTCTCTTCACTTGGATGCCTACAACTTTTTTCTGTAAGACAACGTGGCTTCAGTGAATAACAGTAACAAACTTATTACAATACTATGATTAGGTAAGCCGGATCATACAGGAAAGAGAGGGCTGGGCAGGTTGCATATATATGTATACGTATATATATGCATATATATATATATATATATATATATATATATATATATATATATATATATATATATATATATATATATATATATATATATATATATATATATATATATATATATATATATATATATATATATATATATATATATATATATATATATATATATATATATATATATATATATATATATATATATATATATATATATATATATATATATTTATATATATGCCTCATTCCCCCTTGTAACGTGGATGGCCTAGCCAAGAAATGCGTATTCACCACAATCCACACTTACCTCAGCCACTCCTTTCATCTTCTTGGGGATAAGAGGCTGCCACGTCTCCCCCCCTTCCACCCTGCTTGGGTCATCCATAATGTAGGCGGGCAAGGATATTTTACAATGAGGCACTGTGACAGAGTGTTTCGCTCAATGTCAACAGAGGCTGTTAGATGCCTTATTAAATAAATTTAACATAACTGTTATTTTCTAACTAAAAAAATAATTCCCACTTCTTGACTTTCGCAGATTATGATTATTTGCAATTTGTATTTTAGCTTATAGCTAATTGTAAATATACCTTATTTACTCTTCTTGTACGTGTAGAAGTATAGCCCCGATATAGAGGCTGCTCCTATTTTTCTGTCTGCTACGAGCCAAGAAAATTAGGAGAGAGAAAAAAGAACCAGTAACCTAACTTTTCATTATTATTCTCGTTTTATTTTATTTGCTTCCACTTGTTGCACCTAAAAATACTGTCTCTCCCTTGCATCTCTGCTATAATTGCCTGCCAGGGACCACCACTAAAATAGTCCTTAAAATGATATCAGAGCCAATTACTGCTCTAGAAATGTATCCTACAGATGAACTCACCAGGAGGAACAAGGAGACGCTCTCTTTTGGCGCCGAGACTGCCCAGAGGCAACATCTCGCCTGGGTAGTCTAAGTTTATTTCAAATCTTAATTACGTGGCATCTTCACAGGAATTCATCTAGCACAACAAGGTGAGGGATAGTGTATGGTAAAGCTCGTGGGTCAAGCAAATTGGTTTATTTTCGAGAATTAGTTACATTCGTTACTGGATAAATCTTATGGATTTCTATTCTCAGATTCCATTCCCATACACACGAAACTTTGTAGATTACCAAGCTGGAATCTCACATGCCAAAGTTAATTCCTTAACCTGTAAATTACAGCTGATATACATTGCTGAGAAGTTTCTTTTCACTGAATGTGATAAACGAAAATCTCATCCTCTGAAGACTGGTTATGTGCCCGTAAAAATCTATCTCTCTTCCTAATAAATTCTAATTTCATTTCACCCCTTTCTATCATCGTAAATAAAGTGTTTTACGTCAAAAACTCGTCAATAAAGCTATTTGCTAAAAAAAAATTGCAAATATTTAAAAGGTAATTTTTCCCAGTTGGCTTTGCAAATATTTCTTGTTAACCACAATTTAATGAATGCATACCGTATTTATCTTGCTAATTCTTCATATGTTGGGGATAAAGTGTTTTGAGTTATAAGTTGCAAATACCTCAAAAGGTGGTTTTGCACCCTTTTTTTCATTGCAAAGTTCTTGATAACTAAAAGTGAATGAATACTGTATTTATCTCGTAGATTCTTCCTTTATCCTAAATAGAGTATTACCATATTAATTGTTAATCAGTAATAAGCATTGCAACTTTTGTGGTTGCCCACAATTTAAGGAATACATACAGTACTGTATTTGTCTTGCTTAATTTTCATCTATTGTGAATATATTGTTTTCTTAAAACCAGTAAAGAATTAATGGTTTTGTATGCTATTATGGTAGCATAAATATTTCTGGTTAGCTGTGAATAACCAATATATATTCATCCAGTAGAATGACATTGGAAACTCATTATATGTGTGCTCATGCTTTCAGTTTCCCATTATAAACAGTGTGTCATTTCTGTTTCTGAAATTGCAGTGTCCTGTATTCTACTCTGCCTGTGTGACAGAGGTAATCATCGAGTTGAGGCCAAAGTCTTGGCATACGTCCGTGGTGCCGGGAAACGAAATCATACTCACCACCTCCGGGATTCGAGGCAGCATTTCATAAAATTTAATTTGAGAAATTTAATTCAATTCTTTTAATGTCATTGCATTTCCAAAATTAAAAGAAAGTTGAATTCTGAGTTTCATTTAACCGACTAATGGTAATAGAAATGGGGTGTTCAAGTACAAATATCTGTCCTGTCTGTTTGTGAGCTCTTAACCGAGCTCGGTACTTTGAGTCCCCTTAGTAAAACAGAATCTTAACAACACTCTAGCATCCTAAACCCCCACAAGATTGGCGCCCGAACAGGGACCCGAACAGACAGACTGATTTTATAAATTTATTTTTATTTTGCTTTTTAACATTGCACATGAAACCCGATTACCATTGGCTCGATTATTGAAATGAATGAATCTTAGGCTGCACACGAAAATTTTCGCGCTAGAGACGTTGCGGATAAGAAATTTTTCTTTGTTTTCAATATTAATTATGGTAACTAATATTTTCTTGTTTCCCATGTGGTAAACAATATTTCAGGAAATCTACATGAGATTATGTGGTAACAGACTTAAGAAATTTTGCATGACGAGAAGACGTGTTATTTAAAATTTCATTTATTTGCGTGATAAGATTGAGTTTTAAAGCATTCGTGTTTTATATATCCGTTAAAGGGTGATACTTGTTAGGAATTGGGAGAAAGCATATTAAGTATTTTTGCTTATAATTGTGTTTTATATTCAAGCATTGACTGCTCATAGATTGGAAGAAAAACTTTGGTGTCATTTACCGAGCCTAGGCAAAGCCTTTCATGTGTCTGAGTTGTCACTTGAAAATAAATTTTCTCATTACTAGTAGAAATGTGTAATCTGGCTGCCTAGTAAGCTGTTAGCTTATCGTTGGTGTATTTTGCATAGGATCTGTGCCCTTTTGGTAACACTCCAGAATTTTACTTACGACATTTTATTTGTGGGTACTGCCATATACGCGCTCATACGCAGGCACGACCGCGATACTGTACTTGTTCGTATTACTTACGACATTTTATTTGTGGGTACTGCCATATACGCGCTCATACGCAGGCACGACCGCGATACTGTACTTGTTCGTATTACTTACGACATTTTATTTGTGGGTACTGCCATATACGCGCTCATACGCAGGCACGACCGCGATACTGTACTTGTTCGTATTACTTACGACATTTTATTTGTGGGTACTGCCATATATGCGCTCATACGCAGGCACGACCGCTATACTGTACTTGTTTGTACTCTCAGGCACTGGGTGCTAGTCGGTAAAATTCGTTGTTACTCATTCCTTTCATTTGCACCATAACCGCAGGTACTGCCACGTATTGCTGTTAAGCAGGCACGACTGCCATTCTGTATTACCAGTGTTTCATACACTGTTTTGCAACATTTTGTTGCTGTTGCACTTGATTGTGTTGCTCATTCCTTTCATTTGCACAATAACTGCAGGTACTGCCACGTATTGCTGTTAAGCAGGCACGACTGCCATTCTGTATTACCAGTGTTTCATACACTGTTTTGCAACATTTTGTTGCTGTTGCACTTGATTGTGTTGCTCATTCCTTTCATTTGCACAATAACTGCAGGTACTGCCACGTATTGCTGTTAAGCAGGCACGACTGCCATTCTGTATTACCAGTGTTTCATGCACTGTTTTGCAACATTTTGTTGCTGTTGCACTTGATTGTGTTGCTCATTCCTTTCATTTGCACAATAACCGCAGGTACTGCCACATATTGCTGTTAAGCAGGCACGACTGCCATTCTGTATTGCCAGTGTTTCATGCACTGTTTTGCAACATTTTGCTGCTGTTGCACTTGATTGAATTTTGAGTCACTTTTATGGTGAGATTTTGAGATCACTTTTACGTTTAAGTTTGAACTGTGGTGTTGTGTGGTTCTATCATTTTTTTTTCTACTACTGTACTGTAGAGATTTGTTTTTTTGTGGTTGTTTTGGCACTTCGTTATTGACTGTTCAGGAAACAAACATGGAAACCATCAAAACATTCGATGAGGAGCGTTACCTAGACATGCTGATTGCTAGGGGTGAGAGATATGGTTTTTCCCCAAGACAGAAGCTCTTCGAATGGGCTCATGAGAAGATGGTTGAACGCCGAGATAAGCTGGAGAAGAGAGCACGTGATGAGGCACAAGCACAACGTAAGGAGGCACAAGCACATCGTAAGGAGGCACAAGCACAACATGAACATGAGCTTGCGCTTGCTCGGCTTCGAGCGGGAATCCCAGACAGTAGTCCTTTATCCGGAAATAGAGATTACAGGAACGGGAAGCACAAGAGCCCCTCGCAGAACCTCAATCGTCCAGCTCCTCCTCCTCACACTCCTAAGCCTTATTACGGCCATGCACCCACACTCAAGAAGGATGACCCGGTAAGACCTAAGCCTCAGCAGTTAAGAGGCAAAGGCCATTACTCTGCTCCACCTTCCCAGGGTTTTCAGCCAAACTCTAAGAGCCACCACGCTCCCTCACACAGCGGCGGCCCACATAGCCGTCTGGCCACTCACTCAGCCCATGTTGTGGAAACAGGGCCAGAAAGGGCCAATGAGGATAATGCCGAGGAACCACCACACAAACTTGCCAATGTGGAATTCATCGAACATGATGATCTGGAAATGATCCCAAAATGCCTAGAAACCATAAATGGTGTGGAAGCTGAGATAGCCCTTGACACAGGGGCCAATGGCATACTTGTTGACGAGAGAATTGTCAGGGATGAAGATTTTACCAGCAAAGTCGTTCATGTGCGGGTTGCTGAAGGAACACCCCAAATACGACGCTGCCGTGTCATTAACCTGGATTGCAAATACTACAAGGGAAAAGCCCCAGCTGTGGCAATGATTGGGCTTATGTACCCTGTCTTGATGGGTCGTGCACTGAACCTAGTTCCTACTTTCCAGGCCGACCTCTACCATAAGGACATTTCTCGTTATAACTTCCCTCGGGGGAAGTCACATGAAGCCATTTCAGCAGCAACTCCTGGCATCGATGCCAAGAATATGGACGATTCTCCGACTGACTCCGTTGAGTCTGCTGCAGTCAGTACACGTAATGTGGAACGCGGAGAGTTTCCCCCTCCTTTACCAGATGATGCACCTCTAGAGCCATTGAAGTCCCGTCCAGACTTTGCCAAATTGCAGCAAGACTGCCCCAGCCTCAAACGCTGGATGCAGCAGGCCACCGAGGGAAGGACCTTCACAGTGAGAGGAGGAGGCAAGATCACTTACGCCCTTGAAGATGGAGTACTTCGTAGGCATGTGACTAAAGATGGCCACACCTTTAAACAGTTGGTGGTGCCCGCTTCGTTGCGCCGCCAGGCTATGTATGTGGCACACCATTTACCTCTGAGTGGACACAGAGGCAAAGCAAAAACTCGGCACGTCCTTCAGAAGGCTTTTGCATGGCCAAACATGTACACCGAGGTAGACAGATATGTAGGTTCCTGCCCTGTCTGTCAATCCACCTCAACGGCACCAGTACCGAAAGTTCCCATGGGGATAACTAAGCTCTCAATGGAGCCAATTTCCAATGTCGCTATTGACATACTAGGTCCTATTAATCCAACTTTGTCCACGGGGAAACAATTCCTCCTGGTATATGCTGACCTGGCAACAAGGTACCCAGATGCAGTGCCACTGTCTTCTATCACAACTGAAGCAGTCGCTCAAGCCCTATTTGAAATGTGCTCCAGGGTTGGCTTTCCTGAGCAGGTCACTTCTGACAATGGAAGTCAGTTTACAAGTAGGCACTTTGAGGCTTTCTGTAACCTTTTAGAAATCAAGCACATTCGTACGAGTGTCTATCATGCCCAATCAAATGGAGCATGCGAACGCTATAACGGGACATTGAAGCGATGTTTGCGCAAGCTAGTGATAGATATGCCTAGGCAGTGGGACAAGTACGTCCCTGCTGCACTTTTCTCCTTCAGAGACACGCCCCACGACACTACTGGATACTCGCCTTTCGAGATGATTTATGGTCATAAGGTCAGAGGCCCAGTAGAATTCTTGGCAGAATGTTGGGATTCACCTACCATCGAAGATGACGATAGGGACGTTCATGAGTATATTTTGAAGTTTTCGTCTCACCTCAAAAAGGCATGGAAAACTGCACAATTAGCCATTAAGGGTCACCAGCAGACTGCCAAGCTCCTCTTTGACAAGCGTGCGCGGCGTCGTGCCCTGACACCCGGAGATCGAGCTCTGTTACTTCTTCCAACAGATACCCGCAAGCTAATGCTACGCTGGAAAGGACCGTACACTGTGGTACACCGGGTGACCCCTGACAATTATGTGCTAAATGTTGATGGCATTAACCGGAAATACCACATTAACCAGCTGAAGCTTTATTGTGAGGACCCGGAGGCCCACAGGGATCCTGCGCTGGCGCTCCCAGCAACCCCTATAGATGCCTCAAGCATCAACAGAACCTCCGAGGCTGCAGCAACACAGGTGCTCCATTATAGCCACCCCTTACTTCCTATATTGGAATACTCCACCCTTGCAGTGGAGACAGACTTACGGGAGTGGAGTTTTTCGGAAGAAGCCCCTCTGGCCGCAGCCACCGCCCTTGCAATTGAAGACATAAGCTTAGCTTTTGATGATGGTAAGGATCCTGCCATTCCCACACACCGAAAAGAAAGTGTGAGTAATTGTATTATTAACTCCAGACTGCAACCGAGTCAACGGGAACAGCTGAACAAGCTATTAGAGGACTATGAGAACGTCTTCAACGACCTCCCAGGCATTACCACTACCCTTGAGCATCATGTCAGATTGACTGACCCAGAGCCATTTCGGCATTCCTATGGTCTTCCCCACCAGCTGTCCTTACGGCTGAAGGAAGATCTTGACACTTGGGTCCGCCTCGGAATAGTTGAAAAGAGCATTTCGCCTTGGTGTTCGCCGTTACTGGCAGTGCGTAAGCGAGATGGCAGTCACAGGTTCTGCCTTGACTGTCGTAAGCTTAACTCCCGTACCATCTTTGATGGAGAGCCCATTGCTGACGCCGAGCATATTTTCTCGTTGCTTTCCCAAGCCCGTTACCTGTCCAAGTTGGATTTGGCCAGTGGATTTTGGCAAGTCCCGTTGAGCGAGACTACCAAGCCTCTTACAGCTTTTTCCACAAGATATGGTCTATACCAGTTCAGGGTCATGCCTTTTGGTATGGTAAATGCCCCTGGCTGCTTCAGCAGACTCATGAGGATAGTACTACAGGATCTCGACAATGTTTCGTGCTTTATAGACGACATTCTGGTGCATTCTCAGGATTGGTCATCGCACCTCGAGACCCTCCGCAGAGTTCTCACTCGTCTGAACCAGCATGGACTTCACTTAAAGCCTTCCAAATGTGAGATTGGTTTCACACAATTGCAGTATCTCGGCCACGTGGTTGGAGAAGGAGTTATGTCCCCTTTACATGACAGGGTACAAGCTATTAAGGATATGGAGAAACCTGCCACTGTCACTCAACTGAGATCATTCCTGGGTAGTGTCGGCTACTACCAACGGTTCATTCCACACTTTAATACTATCGCTGCCCCTTTGCAGCAACTGACCTCCTCGAAGCAAAGTAAATCCTCCCCTGTCAAATGGACAGATGAAGCGGAGAGAGCATTTTTCAAGCTCCGAGAAGCATTGGCAGGTGAGCCAGTATTACAACTGGTAAACCCTGATTTTCCATTTATCTTGCAGACCGACGCCTCAGACGAAGGCCTGGGTGCCGTGCTCTTGCAAGCCCGATCAGACAACTCAGCAGAAGTAGCTCCAGTGCGATATGCAAGCCGCAGGCTTCGCCCTGCAGAGCGAAATTACTCCACCGTGGAGAAGGAAGCTCTAGCTGCATATTGGGCCATAAAGAAATTTGAAGTCCATCTGTATGGCCAACATTTTACACTGAGAACCGACCACCGACCTCTCCTATATTTACAGACTGCAGACAAGCTAAATCCTCGCCTGAAAAGGTGGGCACTTTACCTGAATCTTTTCAAATTCACTGCCCAACATGTTCATGGCAAGGACAATGACCTTGCTGATCTACTAAGTCGACGGTCGTTACCCTCAAATGAGGAAGCTGGTGCTGTTAGCCTAAATTTGATTAGTCGGTAAAGATTACTTCTCTAATGTGTTGTTTATTTTTATGTTTATCTTTTATGTCTTTAATACTGTACTGTACTTGTTTATTTTAGCGTACAAACGTTATTCCTAATGGAAGACGAAAAAGATGAAGAATAATTTTTTGATCGTAGTTTTATATTTCCCTTTGTGGGACTTTGAAAGCCAGAACTTGGCAGAAACATTTTAGTTTAGTGCTGAATAGCTGAATGTTTTAAATCCAGTCGCCAATGTTAATGACGACGTGGTTCAAATGTTTAATTTGCGTATACTGTATTTTATTTTGTATATTATATTATTGCCTTCTTGCATGTGAAGCATTCATAAACTTAAATATTGATATTCACTGATATCTAATTGTGATTTAATTTTCTTGAAATTTGAATTTGATCACATTTCTTTTATGTTTTGCATGTCATTTAATGTTTTGTTTACAAGACTTGTTTACTTTTACTAATAGTATGATATGTTCCAGTGGTGGATCCCATTCTTATTGTTCATTTGTTCTTTTCCATGAGAAGGATATCTCATCCCTCATAATAACACTGAAGTCACCGTAACTTCCTCTGTTCTTTTTTCGCCTTCTGTAGTAGAATTTTGCTAAATCAATATTCTCTAGAAAGGGCCTTTGTGACAGAGTGTTTCGCTCAATGTCAACAGAGGCTGTTAGATGCCTTATTAAATAAATTTAACATAACTGTTATTTTCTAACTAAAAAAATAATTCCCACTTCTTGACTTTCGCAGATTATGATTATTTGCAATTTGTATTTTAGCTTATAGCTAATTGTAAATATACCTTATTTACTCTTCTTGTACGTGTAGAAGTATAGCCCCGATATAGAGGCTGCTCCTATTTTTCTGTCTGCTACGAGCCAAGAAAATTAGGAGAGAGAAAAAAGAACCAGTAACCTAACTTTTCATTATTATTCTCGTTTTATTTTATTTGCTTCCACTTGTTGCACCTAAAAATACTGTCTCTCCCTTGCATCTCTGCTATAATTGCCTGCCAGGGACCACCACTAAAATAGTCCTTAAAATGATATCAGAGCCAATTACTGCTCTAGAAATGTATCCTACAGATGAACTCACCAGGAGGAACAAGGAGACGCTCTCTTTTGGCGCCGAGACTGCCCAGAGGCAACATCTCGCCTGGGTAGTCTAAGTTTATTTCAAATCTTAATTACGTGGCATCTTCACAGGAATTCATCTAGCACAACAAGGTGAGGGATAGTGTATGGTAAAGCTCGTGGGTCAAGCAAATTGGTTTATTTTCGAGAATTAGTTACATTCGTTACTGGATAAATCTTATGGATTTCTATTCTCAGATTCCATTCCCATACACACGAAACTTTGTAGATTACCAAGCTGGAATCTCACATGCCAAAGTTAATTCCTTAACCTGTAAATTACAGCTGATATACATTGCTGAGAAGTTTCTTTTCACTGAATGTGATAAACGAAAATCTCATCCTCTGAAGACTGGTTATGTGCCCGTAAAAATCTATCTCTCTTCCTAATAAATTCTAATTTCATTTCACCCCTTTCTATCATCGTAAATAAAGTGTTTTACGTCAAAAACTCGTCAATAAAGCTATTTGCTAAAAAAAATTGCAAATATTTAAAAGGTAATTTTTCCCAGTTGGCTTTGCAAATATTTCTTGTTAACCACAATTTAATGAATGCATACCGTATTTATCTTGCTAATTCTTCATATGTTGGGGATAAAGTGTTTTGAGTTATAAGTTGCAAATACCTCAAAAGGTGGTTTTGCACCCTTTTTTTTCATTGCAAAGTTCTTGATAACTAAAAGTGAATGAATACTGTATTTATCTCGTAGATTCTTCCTTTATCCTAAATAGAGTATTACCATATTAATTGTTAATCAGTAATAAGCATTGCAACTTTTGTGGTTGCCCACAATTTAAGGAATACATACAGTACTGTATTTGTCTTGCTTAATTTTCATCTATTGTGAATATATTGTTTTCCTTTAAAACCAGTAAAGAATTAATGGTTTTGTATGCTATTATGGTAGCATAAATATTTCTGGTTAGCTGTGAATAACCAATATATATTCATCCAGTAGAATGACATTGGAAACTCATTATATGTGTGCTCATGCTTTCAGTTTCCCATTATAAACAGTGTGTCATTTCTGTTTCTGAAATTGCAGTGTCCTGTATTCTACTCTGCCTGTGTGACAGAGGTAATCATCGAGTTGAGGCCAAAGTCTTGGCATACGTCCGTGGTGCCGGGAAACGAAATCATACTCACCACCTCCGGGATTCGAGGCAGCATTTCATAAAATTTAATTTGAGAAATTTAATTCAATTCTTTTAATGTCATTGCATTTCCAAAATTAAAAGAAAGTTGAATTCTGAGTTTCATTTAACCGACTAATGGTAATAGAAATGGGGTGTTCAAGTACAAATATCTGTCCTGTCTGTTTGTGAGCTCTTAACCGAGCTCGGTACTTTGAGTCCCCTTAGTAAAACAGAATCTTAACAACACTCTAGCATCCTAAACCCCCACAGGCACGATAGCAGCATCTGGTTTGCACCCACCTCTTCATCACATGCCAAATCCCCTCACACCAGTCCATCACAGTTCATTGAGCCGGCAGGCGCGAGAAATCCCTTTTGGGCCTTGTCATCTATGCACAATCATCTTCCACTCATTCCTATGTCTTGTATGTACTCATCCCTGTTCCACTGACATTCCACGTGCATTCAGTGCTCATTTCACGCCATCAATCCATTTCACTCTAGGTCTCCCTCTTGACCTATAACCAATCACTTCTGCCCTCCACACTCTCTTCACCATTCTTTCATCACTCATCCTTACCATGTGTCCAAATCAACTAAACAATAACTGATGTAGCCCATCCGACAACTTCATTTCAACACCCATTTGCTGCCTGCTATTCTCATTTCTTGCTCTATGTATTCGAGATACATCAATCATAACTCTCAAACACCTCATCTCCATTACATTGAACTTGCTCCTTTCATCCTCTCTTGCATTCTAAGTCTCTGCTCTATACAATGCTGTAGGCACTATCATACCTTCATATATCCTTCTCTTTGCAATCAATCCCGAATATCTATTTGTCATTACGCATTTCAACCCATCTAGTCATTTACTTGCTTCCTTCACTCTGTGATTTACCTCTACATCCACTCGTTCACTTCTTGATACATGCGACCCCAGATACTTAAATTTTTTAACGTCTTCAAGCAACTCCCCATTCACTCCTTCATTCAATCTGCCAACATTAACACTCCTCATGCATCTCATGAATTTACTTTTACCAATATTCACCTGCAACTTTCTTCCTACACACACTAATAAACACAGTCACCAATTGATTCAATTCCGTCTCAGTATCAGCCACCAGCACAGTATCATTAGCAACTAGCAACTGATTCAATTTCCACAACCCTCCATCCACACCCACGCATTCCAAGCCTCTGCCTAATACTCTTTTATTTACTTCTCTTACCACTCCATTCATTTACACATTAAGAAATCATGTCAAAATTACACAACTTTGATGTAACCCTACATTCACCTCAAACCAATAATTAATAAAATTCCCCACTCTCACACATGTTCCACTATTCATATAAAGGCTCTTCACAGCATTCATCAAGCTTCCACTTATTCCATACAGTCGCAACATCCTCCACAACCCCTCTCTATCTACCCTGTCATAAGGTTCCTCTAAATTCATAAAAGCCAAAAAAGTGTCCATACCTTTCTCTAAGAATTTCTCACCCATCTGTCTTACCACAACCACATGATCCACACATCCTTTTCCTCTCCTGAATCCATACTTTTCTTCTCCAATCAGTCTCTCAGTACCTTTCCTAATTCTCTCGATTAACACTCTTCCCTAAACTTTCCACTACACTCAACAAACTAATTCCCCTAAAACTACTACACTCATACTTATCTCCCTTCCCTTTGTAAAGTGGAACTACACATGCACTTCTCCAATCGACCCTCCATTCCAGAAACATACATTCAACAACAATACAATCCATTCTACTAATTCCTCTCCACCTTTTGACAAGCATTCAGTTTGACACCCATCTATCACTTGTGCTTTACCTGCTTTCATTCCTCTCAATGCCAAATGTACCTCCATATTTGTTATATATCTATCATTCTCATCACCTAAAATTGACATTCTCCATCCGTTCCCTTCTGCCACGATCTCTGCCTCTCTATCATCTTCGTCATTTAGCAGGTCCTTTAAATATTAAGCCCATCTCTCTTTCATTCCTCTATTTTATCTATTAGCAATTGCCCGTCTGCTCCTTTCACTCTTCCCTCCCCACCACATTCCCCTTTCCTCACTCTATTCACTTCCTTTCAAAACATCTTTTACTATTTTCAAAATTTTCAAGCAAGCATATGCCCCACCTTACATCCGCTTCTCTCTTTGCATCCCTCATCACGTGCTTTGAGAAGCTTCTCTTGGCACAATACCTACATTACCTACTTGCAACCATACCTCATAAGCCCGCTTCTCATAAGGCACTACTTCTCTCCCCAGTCCAATCCACCATTTGCTACCTTTCCTTTTACTTCCACCAGTTAGTTTCCTTCCACACAAACTGCCTCTTCACACTTCATAACTTCCTCCTTGAAAACATCCCCATTCTTCTTCCACTCCATTTTCTTCTTTCTCTTTCACTACATTCCACACATTTCTCACACTAGCCTAATACTCACAGCCTTTCTCTTCCTTATGCAATTCTTTCACATTTAGCACCTCTCTTCCTCTCTCGCCTCTCATCTTTTCTCCACTTTTCTCCCACTCTCACTCTATTTTCATTTAAATAATGATCAGATATTCCACCACTAGCTCCACTTAGCACATTCACATCCAATCCTCCTACAACCACCCTATTGTTCACCACAACATAATCAATTAATGCTCTGTCAACTACTCTTCAATTATCAACTCTGAAACATGCATATTTGTGCACATCCTTCTTTTAAATACAGCATTAGCAATCGACATCATTCCTCAATACACTTTTCTATAATTTTCTCTCTACTCTCGTTCCTACCAGGAACTCCATACTTCCCAATTACACCATCCACTGGCTTAATTCATCCTCTAGCATTCAAATTTCATATCAATAACACATTCACATTCATTCCCAAGTCTTCCACTCACTCTTTCAATTTCATCCAAAATTATTCTCTCTCTTCCTCAGTTATTTCACTGCCAGGGCCATATGCGCTCACAAACGCCTAGGCCATGCATCC
>JAXCGZ010009741.1:0-22500 GCA_037179515.1 Halocaridina rubra | reverse complement strand
GGTGCCACTATGCTATTTAAAAGTACTTGTCAATTCAAACGGAAAATTGTGGAATCTTCCCTCATTGAAATGAAGGACAATTTCAATATATCTAGGGGTAATGGACCCCTGACATAATTGATAAAGCCCTCCTGAAGTACCGCCTCAACGAAGTTATCCCTCAAGATAAACCCCCAACCAGATTGTACTCGATATTGTGTATTATGATTGTATTAGTATTTATATATGAATATCATTATGTCTGCTCTTGTATATGGGGATGTGTGTGTAGATGTTGTAATATGTATATATCTTTATGTGCATATTTATTAATATTTCTTTTTAATTGCAATATTTTTGTAGGGTTTTCTTCTTTCAGATCTGTTATCATTTTAAGGATTAACATTTTCCTTTGTTAATGATTTAATGATCTTGGCAGCTTCTTTGATTGAGGTTAATTCGTTTGGATTGGGCTTGTCCTATTATCATAAAAATTTTTAATCCCTCAGGTCTCATGTGTCCTTTTGTTTACGTTTCCTCCACCTTTGTTATTTTTTCTCAGTTGTGCTTGAGAAGGGATCCAGTTAGGATCCGAAATATAGCATTGTTATATAAGTTTTGTTTCACTGATGGGCTTCCTTATTATATATATATATATATATATATATATATATATATATATTTATATATATATATATATATATATATATATATATATATATATATATATATATATATATATATATATATATATATATATATATATATATACATATATATATATATATATATATATATATATATATATATATATATATATATATATATATATATATATATATATATATATATATATATATATATATATATATATATATATATATGTATATATATATATATATATATATATATATATATATATATATATATAATATATATATATATATATATATATATATATATATATATATATATATATATATATATATATATATGGGTTTAAGCCTGATATGGAAGGTTCTAGTAGCAAGTGGTCCAGAAAATACTGAAAACGTTCACCAATTTGGTAAATATTCAGTGGAGGGAAAGGCAAGAATAATGAAAGTAACCTTTGAGAGAGGGAGCACATGTAAAGAAGTATTGCTGTGGGCAAATAAGCTGAAAGACCTTCAAGAATTCAAAACAGTGTTTATTAGACCCTAAAGATCACAGGAAGAGATGAGAAGGAACAAAAACTTATTGCAAGAAGCTAGAAGGTTCAATTAGGGAAAAAATGAAGAGGAGAAAAAAAAATTATTTAAGAGCTCTTCCAGCCAAAGGGGAAATAATGGAGATGATACTAGAAGATCAGGGAATACATATTCATTCAGCTTCCCGTACAGAAATGTTGATGGGGTAGCTGGAGAAGTTGTAGAATTAAAGTAAAGGAACCAACCATGGTAAGGCAGAAATAGAAGTAGTTACAGAGACTAATTTACGTGAAGACACAAACTCTGTCACAGTTTTTCGTAATTTTAAGCTCTCATAAGTGAAAGATTTCAGGTTGAAATAAAATTTGCTATAGAAAGACTGGTCAAGTAAGGTCTTGTTGATTGCATAAATACCGGGTCAGGGAGCATTGTAATAATTGTTGCATATATTCCACCAATGAGTCAACATAGGCTAGCAGCTTATGAGGAAAGTCATATAAGTACTATCGAAGTCAGTTGTTCACATTACATGGGAGAAAGAGTGTGCTATTTTTATCCTGGAAAATGTTAATCACAGAGAGATAGATTAGATAAGTCTTGACCCGCACAGTTGGGAGGACTCATTCGTGGCAAGATTCCTAAATTGCTTAAGAGGGAATTTCCTACACCAACATGTACTGGAACCAACGATGGCCAGGGGTAGGGATGAGCCATCACTGCTTGATGTAGTATTTCCTAATAATGTGTAAGATATTGATTTTGAATCACCAATTGGAAAGAGTGACCACTATGTGTCCTTGATGAAGCATATCATTAAAGATATTCTTCCTGAAAGTAGAGGCACTGAAAAGAACAAAAGGAGGAACTATTCGAAAGGAGATTGCATCAGAATTAATGAGCTTTGTGGAATTATTGACTGGACAACCTTTTATAACAACAAGTCTGTACATATACACAAAATCTTTCGTGAGCAATATGGTAAGATAGACAATTGTTGCATACCTTCTACTAAAATAGAAGTTTTTTGCATTCCAGTGAGAAATGGTTCAACAATGAGTGTGAGAAAGCTAAGGAATGAAATAGTATAGGAGAAGAAAAAACATAAATGTCTGGCAGACTTATAAACGAGTAAGAAATGACTATCTAAGTAAAAGAAGAAAGGCATAGAGAGATTTTGAAAGGGCTGTCACCAGGAAGGTTAAAAAAATCGCAAACTTATTCTACAGCTTTGTCAGAGGAAAAATGAAAGTCAAAGAACAGGTTTTAAAGTTATAGAAAGTAGATGGCAGCCTCGCTGAGCCGGATGAATAGATCTGCGAAGAACCAAAGAAGGAATTTCAGTCAATTTTTTCAAAAGAAAATACCCCACCCCCTTGGACAGCAGATATAGGAGTTCAAGGGCATACCTCCTTTCAGCCGCAGAAGTATGCATATCGTTCATGGAGTTAGATGCCTATAAAGCTACAGGTCCTGATGATATATCCCCTTATGAAATGCGCTAAACCAATAACGACGGCACTATGCATCATATTTGAAAAGTGTCTGGAATTTGAGGAGGTTCCAAGATGCTGGAAACAAGAGAACGTGGTACATATTTTCAAGAAGGGAGGTAGGGATATAGCTCTAAATTATAAGCCTGTTTCCTTGGCCAGCATAATTTGCAGAGTTGTGGAAAAACTACTAAGAAAACACATCTCTCTTCACTTGGATGCCTACAACTTTTTGTCTGTAAGACAACATGGCTTCAGTGAATAACAGTAACGAACTTATTACAATACTATGATGAGGTAAGCCGGATCATACAGGAAAGAGAGGGCTGGGCAGGTTGCAAATTCTTAGATTCTCAGAAGGAATTTGGTACAGTCCTACACCGGAGACTTTGAATGAATCTGTAAGTAATAATGAAAATAGGTGGAAATGTATTGAAATGGATAAAACATTACTTAGAAGGAAGGGAAAAGAGGGTTAGAGGAAGACACTCAGTATCTGAATGGAGAAGAGTTAGTAGTGGAGTTTCATAGGGTTCAGTTTTTTGGCCATCTTTGTTCCTTGAATATGTAAATGACATTCCAGAGTCTGTAAATTTATTTTTAATATGCTTGCAGATGATGCAAAGATCGTCGAGAAAGTAAGAGACGAGAATATTGGTAGAGAACTTCAGGAAGACCTAATTAGTCACAGTTAGTGGTCAGAAAAGTGGCTAATTAAATTTCATCCTTCGATATGTAAGTTAATGAGAATGGGTACAAGTGCGATAGGCCCAATCTTGGATACTTAATAGCAGAAACAGAATTTTAAGAGACGGAGAATGAGAGAGATTTAGGTGTAAACCTACTGGCAGATTTGCCTCCGGAAATGCATATAAATGGCATAGTAAGAGCAGTATATGCTTTCTTGGAAAATGCAAGGGTATCCTTCAGACATATGGACAAGGAAATGTTCAGAAATATTAATGTAACCTATGTGAGGCCAAAGCTTCAATATGCAGCCCCCTTTTGGAATCTTGTATAAGAACATTTCTTTTTGAATGGTGCAATGGCATGCACTCAGGGTAGCGATTACGTCTGCCAAAACAAGTCCTTCGCAAGAAGGCAACCGTCCTAGCCCTTGGTAGAAAAGGGAGTCGTGACGTAAAACCGGAACAGTTTTGTGGTAAGACCTGCTTTTATTATCATCAATATCCATAAAAGAAAGCTTACCATACGCTTCCGGTTCAATTTTGAAGTTTATATTGTTATGTTTAGAGTTAAAATATTAAACCAAAAGATATCATGTCACTATTATTATTAAATGCAAAAAAAAAATTATAAATAAAAAAATAAATAAAAAAATGAAAGTCATCACCGAAACGCTTGTAGAAAATAAGTCTAAGTGGTGCCATATACATCAATAAGTTAGCTAAAAGTACCAAATGAATATTCCAGTAAACACAGGTCCTAGAGGGCTGCCGATGCCAACACCATCTACATGTTGATATGCATTTTCATTTAGATAAAATTATAGTGTTTAGTCTTATTAAAACAATAAGGTAATTATTTTTTTTGCTCTCATTGTTTTGTAATAATAACTCTTGCTATTTGAATTTTGGTGGATGTTTTCCGGTTTTACGACACGGACTCCCTTATCAGCCAAGGGCTAGGACGGTTGCCTTCTTGCGAAGGACTTGTTTTGGCAGATATAATCGTTACCCTGAGTGCATACCCTTGCTAACCTCAGACCGTGATGGGGCGCAAACCCTCGACCTGACGCCTCAGAGCTGCGGACGCTACCACTTGAGCCACGGTGACTACATTTGAATTTTGCTTGATATAAGTTTGTATATTTGTACATAGGTAATGACACTGCAGATGGTTTCTCTCTCCCTGTAATTCGACTTCCAATAAACAAAAAAAGGGAATTGATGCGAATAAAAAGTGAAGCCAACAATAGTAGTAGTGTCAAACTTCAATATTAATACAAAACATGAATGCACTTAATATACTATATATTATATAATGTATTCATTTCAATATAAACACATTGAAAATAAGTACATGAAAAGTAAAATAAATATTACTAGCTTGGGTTAAGTTAGGTTACGGCAATTTTGATTATATACTATAATGGTGATGTAGGTGATGAGCTATTGTTCGTAAAAAATCAATTTTATTTTCTGGATTATATCGCTTAATAACAATCTGCAGTCGTTTGATTATATCTTTATGAAGAAGAAAGTTTGTCGTTGTTAAATACTCTCTCACACATCCTATATACGATATTTCACTGGTATTCAAAATATTGGAAGTGAGTTTAACTGGAGTTTGAATACCGGGAATGAAAATACCTGTTACCTGTATGTGTATATATATATATATATATATATATATATATATATATATATATATATATATATATATATATATATATATATATTATATATATATATATATATATATATATATATATATATATATATATTATATATATATAATATATAATATATATATAATATATATATATATATAATATATGCATACACACACACACACACACACATACATATATATATATATATATATATATATATATATATATATATATATATATATATATATATATATATATATATATATATATATATATATATATATATATATCACATATGTAATGTACTTAATTGGTTATTGTATAGCCCGAATGAGATTGGGAATTGAATTAAATGCGAAACTGAAGCCACGAGTGAGGTTGGTGAATCTGCAATATGAACATAGTGACATTCAGAGAGAATGCTTTCATTCCTAAGTATAGCAGATATAAGCTGTAAGGTTGGATTCCTTTTAACCTTCTGTGGTGTGTAGTTCGTAGAGCCTTGACTTAGTAATTATAAGTCCTAGGTTCGAGTCCCGGTCGGGGTAAAAAATGATTCATGTTTTCACATATGTAATGTGCTTAATTGGTTATTGTATAGCCCGAATGAGATTGGGAATTGAATTAAATGCGAAAATGAAGCCACGAGTGAGGTTGGGGAATCTGTAATATGAACATAGTGACATTCAGATAGAATGTGTTCATTCCTAGGTATAGCAGATATAAGCTGTAAGGTTGGATTCTTTTTTACCTTCTGTGGTGTGTAGTTGGTAGCGCCTTGACTTAGTAATTATAAGTCCTAGGTTCGAGTCCCGGTCGGGGTAAAAAATGATTTATATTTTCACATATGTAATGTGCCTAATTGGTTATTATATAGCCCGAATGAGATTGGAAATTGTATTAAATGCGAAAATGAAGCCACGCATGAGGTTGGGGAATCTGTAATTTGAACATAGTGGAATTGAGATAGAATGCGTTCATTCCTAAGTAGAGCAGATATAAGCTGTAAGGTTGGATTCCTTTTAACCTTCTGTGGTGTGTAGTCAGTAGCACCTTGACTTAGTAATTATAAGTCCTAGGTTCGAGTCCCGGTCGGGGTAAAAAATGATTTATGCTTTCACATATGTTATGTGACTAATTGGTTATTGTATAGCCCGAATGAAATTGAGAATTGAATTAAATGCAAAAATGAAGCCACGAGTGAGGTTGGGGAATCTGTAATATGAACATAGTGGCATTCAGAGAGACTGAGTTCAATCCTAAGTATAGCAGATATAAGCTATAAGGTTGGATTCCTTCTAACCTTTTGTGGTGTGTAGTTGGTAGCGCCTTGACTTAGTAATTATAAGTCCTAGGTTCGAGTCCCGGTATGGGTATAAAATGATTCATGTCTTCACATATGTAATGTGCTTAATTGGTTATTGTATAGCCCGAATGAGATTGGGAATTGAATTAAATGCGAAAATGAAGCCACGAGTGAGGTTGGGGAATCTGTAATATGAACATAGTGGCATTCAGATAGAATGCGTTCATTCCTAAGTATAGCAGATACAAGCTGTAAGGTTGGATTCCTTTTAACCTTCTGTGGTTTGTAGCTGGTAGGGCCTTGATTTATTAATTATAAGTCCTAGGTTCGAGTCCCGGTCGGGGTTAAAAAATGATTCATGTTTTCACATATGTAATGTGCTTAATTGGTCATTGTATAGCCCAAATGAGATTGGGAATTGAATTAAATGCGAAAATGACGCCACGAGTGAAGTTGGGGAATCTGTAATATGAACATAGTGGCACTCAGATTGAATGCGTTCATTCCTAAATTTAGCAGATATAAGCTGTAAGGTTGGATTCCTTTTAACCTTCTGTGGTGTGTAGTTGGTAGCACCTTGACTTAGTAATTATAAGTCCTACGCTCGAATCCCGGTCAGGGTAATAAATGATTCATGTTTTCACATATGTAATGTGCCTAATTGGTTATTGTATAGCCCTATTGAGATTGGGAATTTAATTAAATGCGAAAATGAAGCCACGAGTGAGGTTGGGGAATATGTAATTTGAACATAGTGGCATTCAGATAAAATGAGTTCATTCCTAAGTATAGCAAATATAAGCTGTAAGGTTGGATTCCTTTTAACTTCTGTGGTGTGTAGTTGGTAGCGCCTTGACTTAGTAATTATAAGTCCTAGGATCGAGTCCTGGTCGGGGGAAAAATGATTCATGTTTTCATATATGTAATGTGCTTAATTGGTTATTGTATAGCCTGAATGAGATTGGGAATTGAATTAAATGCGAAAATGAAGCCACGAGTGAGGTTGGGGAATCTGTAATATGAACATAGTGGCATTCAGATAAAATGTGTTCATTCCTAAGTATAGCAGATATAAGGTGTAAGGTTGGATTCCTTTTAACCTTCTGTGTCGTGTAGTTGGTAGCGCCTTGACTTAGTAATTATAAGCCCTAGGTTCGAGTCCCGGTCGGGGTAAAAAATGATTTATATTTTCACATATGTAATGTGCCTAATTGGTTATTGTATAGCCCAAATGAGATTGGGACTTGTAGTATATGCGAAAATGAAGCCACGAGTGAGGTTGGGGAATCTGTAAAATGAACATAGTGGCATTGATATAGAATGCGTTCATTCCTAAGTATAGTAGATATAAGATGTAAGGTTGGATTCCTTTTAACCTTCTCTGGTGTGTAGTTGGTAGCACCTTGACTTAGTAATTATAAGTCCTAGGTTCGAATCCCGGTCAGGGTAAAAAATGATTCATGTTTTCACATATGTAATGTGCTTAATTGGTTATTGCATAACCCGAATGAGATTGGGAATTGAATTAATGCAAAAATGAAGCCACGAGTGAGGTTGGGGAATCTGTAATGTGAACATAGTGGCATTCAGATAGCATGCGTTAACTCCTCAGTATAGCAGAGATAAGCTGTAAGGTTGGATTCCTTTTAACCTTTTGTGGTGTGTAGTTGGTAGCGCCTTGACTTAGTAATTATAAGTCCTAGGTTCGAGTCCTGGTCGGGGGAAAAAATGATTCTTGTTTTCACATATGTAATGTGCTTAATTGGTTATTGCATAGCCGGAATGAGATTGGGAATTGAATTAAATGCGAAAATGAAGCCACAAGTGAGGTTCGGGAATCTGTAATATGAACATAGTGGCATTCAGATAGAAAGCGTTCATTCCTAATTATAGCAGATATAATATATATATATATATATATATATATATATATATATATATATATATATATATATATATATATATATATATATATATATATATATATATATATATATATATATATATATATATATATATATATATATATATATATATATATATATATATATATATATATATATATATATATATATATATATATATATATATATATATATATATATATATTTATATATATATATATGTTTATATATATATATATATATATATATATATATATATATATATATATATATATATATATATATATATATATATATATATATATATATATATATATATGTATATATATATATATATATATATATATATATATATATATATATATATATATATATATATATATATATATATATATATATATATATATATATATATATATATATATATATATATATATATATATATATTTATATATATATATATATACAAAAAGAGAGAGAGAGAGAGAGAGAGAGAGAGAGAGAGAGAGGAGAGAGAGAGAGAGAGAGAGAGAGAGAGAGAGAGAGAGAGAGAGAGAGAGATATTATACACATAAAGCAGCAGTAAAAAAAAAGCCTGATGAAATAAATTTATGAAAAAAAAATATGACAAAAATGACAGTTAAGAGAGAGTTCATTAAGAGAACTTTCATTATGCTTCCTTCACATTTCAAACAGGATATATGATTAGTTATGAAAAAAATAACACTTTTGACGTTATTCAGATATTCCAGACTTTCGACAACTTTTCGATTACACTGATAAATGTTTTTTTTTATTTCTGTTTTGGGTGAGAGAAGAGAGACAAGTAAAAGGATGCACTAACGTTCGTAGTTCATGATATGTTTATTTTGCTCTTGAAGGAACATTGTGAGAAAAGAACATATATATATATATATATATATATATATATATATATATATATATATATATATATATATATATATATATATATATATATATATATATATATATATATATATATATATATATATATATATATATATATATACATTTTTGGGTGATGCTTAACATTTTGTTCGGTGGGTATAAAAACAACAAATAATCGTACATAACAATATAATTCGATAAACATATTGCTGAAGCAATTGCAGATCTATTTTGGCCTCAATATCTCAAGTGGAGCCATGGCGTGTCTCATACATCCTGCAATCTTGAGGGGCATGAATGAAGTAGCGATTCGAGGAGATTAGTGTAGAACTGGAGATTGAATCTGCAGCAAATCTTGCAGATGTTCCAAAGTCTAACCCTTTGAATACCGATTAATGACACGTTCTTGGTTCATCTTAGCCTCTGGTCTGTCTATCAGAATAGTTCCAAATTATTTGGCAGGGTTAAGGCCAGGTGACTTTCCAGACTATTCTATTCTATAAAAGAAATCAATCTTAGAGTCATTACTCAGATTTTGCGTCTTATTTCAGTGAAAATATGGTGTACTGTTGTGGAGAAAAAGCACCTCGCCTATATGGTTTCAGACTCCTTGAATAAGGGGTTCACCGTTTCCTTCAAAATAATTTTTATTATTTTTTTGCAAGAGTAAATTCCCGTTCAAGTCTGGTTGTCTTCCTTGATTACTTTCAAGAAGCACATCACAGTAATGTGCAGAAAAATTCCCAAGCGAGTTGGATCCCGACATTCTTCTACGTATCATTTAGTCTTCAATCTCTTCCACACATTATGCTCAAATCTTGCTATTATAAAAATTAGGAAGTCAAACGTTCATACGAAGAATTTGTCACTTTTGCAGAGGTGATGGAAGTCTTCATCGTCTTGATGAAGCAAAAAAAAAAAAAAAAAAAATATATATATATATATATATATATATATATATATATATATATATATATATATATATATATATATATATATATATATATATATATATATAAAATCTAAGGCAATTCTCAGCAGTCTGAAAGGTCATCTTGCCTCCTAGAAAGTGGTAACAACAAACTAAATACCTTTCCAGACTTCCCTCATAGCTCTCTTGTGCTACTATTGCATTGCTTCTTCATTACTTCAAGTGTCATTCTTCAATGATGTTTATGTTTTCTTAGGAGAGATTATCTGGTGCCCTGGAGCCAAAAGTCGAGTGGACGTTGTCATTTCCCTCCCAACTGTCAATAAGCCGATCATTACCTCAGAAGACTTTGTTGGCTATCCAACAATATATATATATATATATATATATATATATATATATATATATATATATATATATATATATATATATATATATATATATATATATATATATATATATATATATATATATATATATATATATATATATATATATATATATATATATTATATTATATATATATATATATATATATATATATATATTAATAACACTGAACTGTTAACATACAGTCTAAACTGGAAGGAAAAGCCCATTAAATAAAACAACCAGCTTAGGTCACGAAATTAATAAGTACTTTATATATATATATTTTCGTTGTTTTATTTAATGGGCTTTTCCTTCCATATATATATATGTATATATATATATATAAATTTGATATATGGACATATCAAATTTATATTGTTACCTCTGGTTCCATTGTTTTGTTGAGTAAAGCCAAATAATTTTCTGTTATGATTGTTATCGTTCACATCACTATGTATAATAATAAGACAGAAATATTGTAACAAATAATTAAATTTAAGCGAGTTTAGCTCCTTGAATAAAGAGTAAGTTTTCATATTTTCCACTATACTAAATAGTTCTAATCATTTTTTTCTGAGTTACAAATACATCCCTTATAATTGACAGCCAAGTACAACCCCAGATGGACAAACAGTATATAATATGAGGATAACACAAGGAATAGTATATGCTTTTTAAGGCCTCATTTGTTAGGTTATGGCGAATTTTATACAAAATTCCACACGTCTTGGACAGTTTTGAGCAGACAGATTGAATATGATATTTCCAGCTTAAATTTTCATCAATAATTACTCCCAAAAATTTCTTACAAGCAACTCTTTTAACTTCATACCCATTCATATTATCTTGACCAATATTATGTACTACAGATCTACTTTGAAATAAGATATAGTCAGTTTTAGAAACATTTAGCTTAAATTTATTAACAGAGACACAGTTGTTAATTTTTTCTAGTTCACTATTTAAAACAGAATTCAGGTGGTCAAGGTTACTATCATGCAAGAGATGGTTGGTGTAATCTGCATAAAGAATATATTAGAATTTATTACTGGCATTGAAAATATCATTTATATAAACTAAAAATAACTGTGGGCCCAGTATTGATCCCTCTGGTACTCCCCTCTCAATAGTTTACAACAAAGATGCTTTCCCATTACAATATACGGCTTGTTTTCTATTTTTCAAGTAGCTCTTAAATAACTGCAATGGTGTTCCCCTAATACCCACACAATTTAGTTTTTCTATTAGTGTATCATGGTCTAATGAGTCAAATGCTTTGGACAAGTCTAGGAAAACCCCTGCAACAAAGTTTTTATTTTCCAAATTTTGATAAACATCACTTGTAAAGTTCATTATTGCTTTTTCATTGGTCTTATTATTACGGAATCCATATTGATTTTCAGATAATAGGTTGAAATTTTCAAGGAATTCTTTAAGTCTGTGAACAATCGCTTTTTCAAACACTTTACTTAAGGACGGTAAGATTGATATAGGTCTATAGTTATTTTCATCATCTTCAGTGCCTGACTTGAATATAGGTATTACTGTAGCACTTTTTAGTTTGTCTGGAAACCATCCTTGCTGAAAACATAGATTGATTATGTGGGTAAGTGGGGTACCAATGTAATGGGCAGTGACCTGGAGTAGTTTTGATGGAATTTCATCATATCCCGACGCTGTATTTGGTTAAGGTTTTTATATATTTAGTGGCTTCCCCCCTTGTTACAGAATACAAGTAAAACGAAAAGTCTGGTGGATTATTAAGAAACTGGCAGTGTGAATTTTGTTGCACATTTTGTTGTTCCTGTGTTGGTTGTGCTATAGTTAAGAAATGATTATTAAAGATATTAGCAGTGTGGTCATTATCATTTTTTAATTTGATATCCTTTGAATGATTAAATTGTTTTCGTCCTATTAGGCTGTTTATAGTATTCCAGGTGGACATGCTGTTTTCTTGTTCCTTCTTAAGCTTATCCTGAAAATATCTATTCTTTGCAGCTCGAAGTAGTGTTACTAATTTGTTCCTGTAAGCTTTATATCTGGTTCCAAGAGACAAAGGCCATTTTGATGCAAGCCTTTCTAATCGGTGTTTTTCTTTGATACTATTTTTTAATCCTGCAGTTATATGTGGGCATCTGTTGTTTTTTTTATTTACAGTCCATTTTCTTAGTGGGAAGTAGTCTAGAAATTTATCTCTAAATGTACAGTGAAATTTATTAAAAGCTTCATTTGCGTTATTTAGGTCTATGATATGTTGCCATTTTTCATGTGATATTCTCTAGTATATTTAGCTATGTTATCATCAGAGTAATGTCTTTTTTCTACTTATGCATCAAATTTATGTTCTTCTCTTTTAAACTGGGAGTATAAAGCGAAATGATCTGTTATATCGGTGTACACTATGTAATTGCTTATGTTGTCTTCAAGATTTGTGGTCCAGATATGATCGATTAGAAATGCACTATTTTCAGTTACTCTCGTAGGTTTAGTAGTTATTGTAAAGCAGCCACGTTAATACATTAAGTTTATAAAATCAGTTACTCTTTGATCATTTATTTTAAACAAATCTAAATTCCAAGCACCGAATAAATAAATAGTTTTGTGCTTTTTGCTTGCTGCAAAATCAAATACTTTCAGTAAAGCTCCCAGGAATTCAGGCATGTTCCCCTTCGGTGGTCTATATACAGATGCAAAGAAGCAATTTTCCTTACCGTTATGTACCTGTACACTAACACATTCAATGAATCGTTCCATCATACTGCACTCCTTTATAACACTCGAGCTATACTTATTTGCTACATACATACATACACCTCCACCTTTTCTGTCTCTGTTCTGAGTGTACATATTATAACCTGTTATATTATACAGTGATTCAATATCATTATCCAGCCTAGTCTCCGAGAAACCAATTACATCACATATATTATTTTCTGTTAAACATTGATCAACAAATATTTGAAGATTACTTGCAAGACATCTAATGATCATGCACAAAGGAAAACGACAGACTTAGTAAATAGTCAAAGTACAGAGAACCCAGAGATATTGAGTATTTGGTACTGAGGTGACGATAGATCCGATTTTGGAAAGATGATAGGTCATAAGAATTAGAAAAGACAGTGGGAGGAAGAGAGTTCCAGAGTCTGGAGGTAGATGGGAAGAAGCAGTCACTGCACCAAACAATCCCCGAGTTACAAATCTCCACACAGTACCTCTGAGATGAGGCCGCTTGGCGAGTGTTACGCAGCCTCGGCAGTGGGTGAGGGATGTAGCTTACCAACTCATCAGAGCAGCGATGGAAGTAGTAGCGATAGAAAAAAGAGAAAGGGATTATACCTTATGGTGAAGAGAGATATAATCCAAATTAGAAGTAAGAAAAGGACCATTAATGAGACTGACTGCCTTAGATTCAACCCTATCAAAGATATAAGTATAAGAAGAAGCATCCTAGATGTGTGAGCAGTATTCTAAGCAGGATATATATATATATATATATATATATATATATATATATATATATATATATATATATATATATATATATATATATATATATATATATATATATATATGTATATATATTTATATATATGTGGTAGGAAATGCCCATTAAATAAAACAACGAATATATAAATATATATATATATATATATATATATATATATATATATATATATATATATATATATATATATATATATATATATATATATATATATATATATATATATATATATATATATATATATATATATATATATATATATATATATATATATATATATATATATATATATATATATATATATATATATATATATATATATATATATATATATATATATATATATATATATATATATATATATATATATATATATATATATATATATATATATATATATATATATATATATATATATATATATATATATATATATATATATATATATATATATATATATATATATATATAAAGTACTTACTAATTTCGAGTCAAGTGTTCTTCGGTTTTGCAAGTTGTATCCCTTGCCATTGCACTTTGAGAAGGTGACCAGTCTGGGTCACGAAATTAATAAGTACTTTATATATATATATTTATATATATATATATATATATATATATATATATATATATATATATATATATATATATATATATATATATATATATATATATATATATATATATATATATATATATATATATATATATATATATATATATATATATATATATATATATATATATATATATATATATATATATATATATATATATATATATATATATATATATATATATATATATATATATATATATATATATATATATAAATATATATATATATATATATATATATATATATATATATATATATATATATATATATATATATATATATATATATATATATATATATATATATATATATATATATATATATATATATATATATATATATATATATATATATATATATATATATATATATATATATATATATAATATATATATATATATATATATATATATATATATATATATATATATATATATATATATATATATATATATATATATATATATATATATATATATATATATATATATATATATATATATATAAATATATTAATTGTATATATATATATATATATATATATATATATATATATATATATATATATATATATATATATATATATATATATATATATATATATATATATATATATATATATATATATATATATATATATATATATTCATTGTTATATATATATATATATATATATATATATATATATATATATATATATATATATATATATATATATATATATATATATATATATATATATATATATATATATATATATATATATATATATATATATATATATATATATATATATATATCTTTTTTTTTATCTTGTCATTTCTTCTGTTTGGTTTGTGTGATTTTGAGCTCATTGGTTCTTTGCTTTTTATAATGAAGGGGTTATCTATTTGCCGATCTATATTCATAATTAGAGATTAACATTTTCATTTGTTAGTGACTTATTAATGATTTTGTCAGTTTTCTTTGATTGAGAGTATTATTTCTTTTGGATGAGACCTGTCTTACTCTCTTTCATTTTTAATTCCCTCAGGTCTCCTGAGTCCTTTTTGTTTTTACTCCCTCTCTCATTGTTATTTTACACTCACTTGTGCTTGAGAGGGGGTCCAGTTAGGCCCCAAAATATAGCGTTATTTTTTCTATGTGTTGTTTCATTGATGGCCTTCCTTACCATATACACACACACACACATATATATATATATATATTATATATATATATATATATATATATATATATATATATATATATATATATATATGTATACATATATATATGCATGGAGAGTTGAATCGTGGGCAAAGGCGTTTAGAAGAGCTGAGGATGGGAGCTGGAAAAGATAATTGATGAAGTGAAGGAACAGAGTAGGACTCCTCTGAAGATAAGAAGTACACTTGAAAGTACTAAAGATCTAAAAATTTCTTTCAATTTCCTTACGTAGCCATATTCATTCACATTTACAATATTCACGTGCTTTTAGTGAAATAGAATCATATATATATATATATATATATATATATATATATATATATATATATATATATATATATATATATATATATATATATATATATATATATATATATATATATATATATATATATATATATATATATATATATATATATATATATATATATATATATATATATATATATATATATATATATATATATATATATATATATATATATATATATATATATATATATATATATATATATATATATATATATATATATATATATATATATATATATATATATATATATATATATATATATATATATATATATATATATATATATATATATATATATATATATATATATATATATATATATATATATATATATATATATATATATATATATATATATATATATATATATATATATATATATATATATATATATATATATATATATATATATATATATATATATATATATATATATATATATATATATATATATATATATATATATATATATATATATATATATATATATATATATATATATATATATATATATATATATATATATATATATATATATATATATATATATATATATATATATATATATATATATATATATATATATATATATATATATATATATATATATATATATATATATATATATATATATATATATATATATATATATATATATATATATATATATATATATATATATATATATATATATATATATATATATATATATATATATATATATATATATATATATATATATATATATATATATATATATATATATATATATATATATATATATATATATATATATATATATATATATATATATATATATATATATATATATATATATATATATATATATATATATATATATATATATATATATATATATATATATATATATATATATATATATATATATATATATATATATATATATATATATATATATATATATATATATATATATATATATATATATATATATATATATATATATATATATATATATATATATATGATATATATGAAGACCCATCAGTGAAATAAAACTTATAAAACAATGCTATATTTCGGATCCTAAATGGATTCCTTCTCAAGCACAACAGTTGTGCTTGAGAAGAGATCCAGTTAGGATCCGAAATATAGCATTGTTTTATAAGTTTTGTTTCACTGATGGGCTTCCTTACTATTTAGTGCTGTATGCGTGGTCCTCAGCCGGCACAGGCCCCAACCCCCCCACTGTAGTGCCCAGCCACAGCAGTAACCTTCCCAGTAAACAGCTTAAATTCTCTTGCCTGGACGGGGCGCGATCCGTCGACCTCGCGAATGAGAGTCCATTGCGTTACCACTGTACTAGCAAGGAGGCTAGAGACAGTAAGGCTAACTCCTTAAGCCTCTCTTCGTGAATGGGATCTCCATTACCAGTTTCGTAGCATGTCTTTGAATAGTTTCCAGTATATTTCTTCCTCCATAAGGTTGTGGCATAGTCAATCTCAAGCCTATCCTGCATCTAAGTAGTTATATTTTCAAATATATATTCTTACAAGTTAAGAATCTTCATAAATGATTCTTCATGAATACCCGCCTTAATGTCACTCGGAAGGAAACATTACTACACAATAACAACTTGTCGTGAAGGACGGGAATGAGGCTAAAGAGGTTAGATTGTCCCGAGCTTTTAGCCAGAGTAGAAGCCATAGTTGATGCAAGGTTGACACGTTCCACTAGCCACGGGTGTAGAATAGCCTTACAAATGACATCAAAACTCTCTCTCTCTCTCTCTCTCTCTCTCTCTCTCTCTCTCTCTCTCTCTCTCTCTCTCTCTCTCTCTCTCTCTCTCTCTCTCTCACACACCACACACACACACACACACACACACACACACACACACACACACACACACACTTAGGAGTCAGGAGATGCATCACATAAATCATGAGAAAGTCTATCTGAACATCTTCCCCCATTTGAAACCTATTTTTTAATATACAATATTTGGATCTTGTTTAGTAATTTTTTTTTCTAAATGGACAATTAATTTCAATTAGTTATACTTGAAACTCACTAAGTAAGTGACATGCATTAAAAATATATTAAAATGAACAAACAAAATATATAATAAATAAATAAATAAATAACAAATCAATAAGCAAAACATAAGAAAAGAAATTAGTTAATAAAAATATTGATGAACAATCAAAATAAAAGAAAACCTGAGTTTGAAAATCAGTATTCCCAAGCTCTCAGCACCAAGTTTATCCCATCACTGAAGATATTTGGGAAATAATGGAATTTTCCTGGCAAAACTCTGAAAGTGCTAAAAATAAATTAGTTATGTTATACACCAAAAGCTTTGACTGTATTGAAAATATTTTTTGGATCTGAAAAATTTTTTCTTCGGTCTTGTATCTAACTTTTTCCTTAATGCAAATGATCAACTTAACAGTAAAAGTTACCAAATTGAAAGAATTGTTCAATTAAAAAAAAAGCCAAAGTTGTATCAAGGAGAGTTGAAGGTAATTTTCACATTCGTTTGCTTAAGTTGATATATGGGATCAACTGAAGAATCTCCCCAAGACCCACCCAGAGGGGAAATTCTTCAGTTGATCTGAGTTAGGGGGGGATTCTTCGGTACTGTCTGCCTGTTTGTCTGTATGTCTGTTTAGGTTTGGTTAGATTAGGTTAGGTTGGGTTAGGTCTTTATTTCGTAACTGAAATTCATCCATCCATATATTATAAGGTAGATAAACAGACAGACCTAACCTAACCTACTAACCAAACCTAGCCTAACCCAACCTAACCTATCACATCCCTCAGCCCCTCCCATCTGACATGTCACAACACTCTCCATCTCTAGTTTCTCTCTGAAATCGTTATGCCGGGCACTTTGGGGGGAGATTTTTCAGCTGATCCGATATATGTATATTATACTATCTTTTCTTAGAAAAATAAGCACACTGAAAACAATTATTCAATTCCTTTTAACGTTTTTTTCTTTCTTTTTTTTTGGTAGTAATAACATAATTGGTTCATTTAATGATGAAGTTTTGTTGTCATTTTTCGTAAGGGAATTTTACATTGATAATTTACCAATAGTAGCATAAATATTCTCAATGACATATAGAAAACTTTTCTTTTGCCTTATAGTTAATTTGTTAGAAATATAATGTTTTTTGCGCTTTTACTAAATATGGAATCTGATAAACCAATGCTTAATATATATATATATATATATATATATATATATATATATATATATATATATATATATATATATATATATATATATATATATATATGCACACACATACTACACACACATATACACGTATGCACACACGCACACGCACGCACGCTGGCACGCACGCTGGCACTAGAACTAGAAGTCATAGTTTAAAGCTTCGTAAGAAAACTTCTTTGCAGGATGTAAGGAGGTACTTTTTCAGTGTAAGAGTAGTTGATAACTGGAATTCGCTAAGCGAGAAGGTAGTTAATGCTATCTCAATTCATAATTTTAAGGACAAGTATGATAAGTACCACTAAGTACAAAATGGAACCGATCGTGAAGATGCTTTCAATGGGAAAAAAAAGTTGATATTGAAAAATCAAAGTAAATATACATTCATATCTCTTTTTAGTAATCTTTTTGCAACTAAGAGCAAATGTAGAAATATATATTACGCATAAAACAGAAAATTGCATATGATGATCGACATATAATAGTGTTAATCTCCATGAAAATTTGCTTATGTTTCTCTTTGACTTCCCTTGGGATGACTACTGCTTTCGGCCCCGCAACCCTGATCAGGTATCTCTAAAAGTTGCCGAGATCATGACCGCGGGAATGGAGGCGTACATCCCCTCTTCTACAAAAACTCTCTCTCCTCCTAAACCTTGGTTTGACCGTGCCTGCTCCATGGCTATCCAGACTAGGAATCGGGCTCACCGATCTTACCAAACCTCTCCTTCCGATTTAACTCACTCTGCTTTTATTATAGCTAGGAATCGCTGTACTGCTCAGATTCGAAGGTCTAAGGCTTCCTTAATAAGAAGGAAAGTTGATGACCTTAACTCCTCTCCCACTGACAAATGCTTCTGGTCCTTAGCCAAAAACCTCTCCAAAAACTTCTGTAACTCAAGCTTTCCCCCTCTCATTCGTTCTGATGGTTCTATAGCTTGCTCTCCCACTGACAAAGCCACTCTCTTTGGCTCTCATTTTTCTGCCAACTCTTCTATCAACGATTCCAGCGCACCTATTCCTCAGTCTTTTCCCCTCTCTAGCCCTATGCCCTCCCTTATCCTTTCTTCACGCAAAGTTCATAAGGTTCTTCGCTCTCTAAAGACGAACAAGGCATCTGGTCCCGATGGTATCCCTGCAAGGTTCCTTAAGGAGTTTGCAGATGAACTGGCTCCCGTGCTTTGTCGTCTTTTTCGCCTCATTCTGTCAACCAGTATCTATCCTTCATCTTGGAAGCATGCTCTAGTTCAACCTGTTCCTATGAAGGGTGACCGCTGTATTCCTTTTAACTACCGACCTATTGCCCTAACCTCCTCTATTGCTAAAGTTTTCGAAACTTTGCTCAATGCTCACTTCTTGATACGCCTTGAATCCAACTCACTTATCTCCGATCACCAGTACGGCTTCCGCAAGGCAAGATCCACTGGTGATCTCCTGTCCTATCTTATTCATGTATGGTCATCTTCTCTGAGGAACTATGGGGAATCCTTTGTCGTCGCCCTTGATATCTCTAAGGCTTTTGACAGAGTCTGGCACAAGGCTCAGTTGGCCAAACTCCCTGCCAATGGCTTTACCCCTTACGTCTGTTCTCTGATTTCCAGTTTTCTTACTGACCGTTCTATATCTGTAGTTGTTGATGGCGTGACATCTAGCCCTTTCTCTGTTACCAGTGGTGTTCCACAGGGCTCTGTTCTTTCACCTACTCTCTTCCTTCTCTTCATCAATGATCTTCTACAATCCCCATCTCCTCTCTTCTTCATGCCTTTGCTGATGATTCTATCCTTCACTTTTCCTCTGCCTTTTCTTCACAAGCTTCATCTGTTACTCGTAATCAATCTCGTATCACTCTTTCTTCTACTCTTAACTCCGATTTGCAGAGAGTATCTGAATGGGGCACTCAAAATTTAGTTAAATTCAGTGCCTCCAAGAAATGGTCTCTGGCTATCTCTTTATCATCTTCTCCTCCTGATAACCCTATTGTCTTGGAAACTAATGAAATTTACGCTCTTAACTCTATCAACATATTAGGAATCCATATAGCCTCAAACTTGTCTTTGAGGAATCACATAATCCCAATTTCTAAATCTTTATCTAAAAAACTGGGGGTTTTGTTTCGTTTTCGTCATTACTTTTCCTCATTGCAGTTACTTAAAATTTACAAAGGTCTTATCCGACCCTGCTTAGAATACTGCTCTCACATCTGGGGTGCTTCTTCCTTTACTTATCTTCTTGATAGGGTTGAATATAAGGCAGTCAGACTCATTAATGATCCTTCTCTTACTTCTAACCTAGATTCTCTCTCTCTTTGCCGTAAGGTATCTTCCCTTTCGCTTTTCTATCGCTACTACTTCCATCGCTGCTCTGATGAGTTGGCGAGTTGCATCCCTCCTCCACTGCCGAGGCCGCATAACACTTGCCAAGCGGCCTCATCTCACAGGTACTGTGTGGAGATTTTTAGCTCGCGGATTGGTCGGTGTAGCGACTGCTTCTTCCCATCTACCTCCAGACTCTGGAACTCTCTTCCTCCTTCTGGCTTTCCTAATTCTTATGACCTTTCATCCTTCAAAAAGCAGATTTATAGTCATTTAGAGCCTAGTCCTCCATATCTCTGGGTCCTCTGTACTTTAACTGTGTTTTTTCTATCTGTCGTTTTACTTTGTGCAACATTACCTCATCTCTGCCTTGCCCTTAACCTTTTTCTTTTCCTTCATCTTGGTATTTTCTCACGGCCGGCCCTATATTGATGAGAGCAGTTTCTGCCTGTCCCGGTGTCACTCTTAAAAAAAAAAATCTATATACCAGTACATTTTACCCTTTATAAATGGAGTGGCTGAGTCAGGCAAAACACTCTGATTCCTTGGAAAGAAAAAACATATTTAGTTGGCTCTTACGACACACAGTGGAACGCGGAGGAAGTATTCTAGCCCTCTATTTCTTCAGCAAATAGGAAGCATAGTGTCTTTGTGGAGAGATTTTTAAACTTAAAGGAAGAGTGTCTGTCCAAAGGAGAATGTAAATATATTACATCCTCAACAACATTTCATAAAAGAAAAAATCAAGTTGCAGACAAGAACACAAGCGTTTGCAAATAAACCTATACAAAAACACGTAAATGCCTTTTAAGAGACATGAACAAACAGGCAAACAAAAACATGTGTACACACAGATTCAAACATATATATATA
>JAXCGZ010009740.1:72500-87145 GCA_037179515.1 Halocaridina rubra | reverse complement strand
ATCAATCCTCAATTATGTAATTAGTTTAAGACTAAATAAAGAGATTTTGTAGTAAATATATCTTTCTTACCCTGACTTTAACTATGAATAGGATAGAGACTGTGCTATTAAAGTTTACAAAAAGAAATGAGCGAAAAACCTTATTACCTTTCGTGAAGTAAGAATAAGGGAGTGCCTGTGAGATGAGACCACTTGGTGAGTGTCACGCGGCCTTGGCAGTGGGGGAGAGATGCAACTCACCAACTCATCACAGCAGCGATGAAAGCAGTAGCAACAGAAAAGAGAAAGAGAAGATATCTTACGGCGTAGAGAGAAAGAATCCAAGTTAGAAGTAAGAGAAGGCTCATTAACGAGTCTGACTGCTTTAGATTCAACACTATCAAGGAGATTGCAATACTACACCTGAAGGGGCTATTGGACTTAAATAAGAACAGTTCGATGTTAAGTCTTCCTTCAGTTACGGCTCTCTTTCTATGCCTACATCAACACCGAATATTCTTGGATATTCGTTGCACATGTCTTATTATCCCTTCACATCTGACAAGTCACAATACACTCTTGATCTCTGGTTCTCTCTATGTTTTCTTCTACCCAGGCCTGATGAGGGTAGATTTATTTTTTTTTTGCCCGTCCTGGTGTCACAATCCTAAAAAAAAAAGTATAAGAAGAGGCCCCCCATATGTGTGAGCAGTTTTCTAAGTAGGGAAGGATAAGACCTTTATAGATTTTAAGTAACTGTAAAGAAGAAAAATAATGACGAAAACGAAACAGGACCCCCAGTTTTTTGGATGAAGATTTACTAATTTGTATTATATGATTCCTCCAAGACAAGTTAGAGACTATATAGATTCCTTATATGTTGATAACATGAAGAGGGTAAATTTTGTTTCGGAGAGAGTAGGGTTATCAGGATTAGAAGAATATAAAGAGATAGCCAGAAACTGTGTCTTGGAGGCATTAAATTTAACTATATATATATATATATATATATATATATATATATATATATATATATATATATATATATATATATATATTATATGTATATATATATGTATATATATATATATATATATATATATATATATATATATATATATATATATATATATATATATATATATATATATATATATATATATATACATACATATAAATATATATATATATATATATATATATATATATATATATATATATATATATATATATATATATATATATATATATATATATATATATATATATATATATATATATATATATATATATATATATATATATATATACATATATACATACATATGTATATATATATATATATATATATATATATATATATATATATATATATATATATATATATATATATATATACATATACATATATGAATCATATTTTACCCCGACCGGGATTCGAACCTAGGACTTATGATTATTAAGTCAAGGCGCTACCACTACACCACAGAAGGTTAAAAGGAATCCAACCTTATAGCTTATATCTGCTATACTTAGGAATGAACGCATTCTAACTGCATGCCACTATGTTCATATTACAGATTCCCCAACCTCACTCGTGGCTTCATTTTAGCATTTAATTCAATTCCCAATCTCATTCGGGTCTTACAATAACCAAGCAAGCACATTACATATATGAAAACATGAATCATATTTTACCCCGACCGGGATTCGAACCTAGGACTTATGATTATATATATATATATATATATATATATATATATATATATATATATATATACATACATACATACATACATACATACATATATGCATACATACATACATACATACATACATACATACATACATACATACATACATACATACATACATACATACATACATACATACATACATACATACATACATACATACATACATACATACATACATACATACATACATACATACATACATACATACATACATACATACATACATACATACATACATACATACATACATACATACATACATACATACATACATACATACATACATACATACATACATACATACATACATACATACATACATACATACATACATACATACATACATACATATATATATATATATATATATATATATATATATATATATATATATATATATATATATATATTCAGTATTTCTGCGAAGTTTCCAGAGTTCCAGGAGGAATGACCCAAAGCATGCTTGGGGTCTATCCCCCAGCAACTCTGGAAAGTTCGCAGAAATACTGAATCTTTCTGGGGACTATAAACAAAAGGTGGATATTAGATTATGTACATATATATATATATATATATATATATATATATATATATATATATATATATATATATATCTACCTTAGCTGTTTCCCCCTTTAAGTGGAGGGTAGCCGACATAAAAAAAGAAAACAATAAGTGGAATGCTATGGGCAATGACGATTGAGGTAGCGACCTTTCAGATGGCACTGCATCCTCCCGGCTCTTCCACAACCTTTGTCGCTTCACAACTGTCAACTCCCCCACTGCCCCTACCAGAGGGCTACCTCTGTATGATGCAGCACCTTGGTAGAGCATATGGCCATCAGAGCTGCGTCACAATCGCTTGCCAATCATTCCTATTCCTAGCACACTCGCTTGCTTCCCTCATATCCATCCTCCTAGCATTCAGGGCTCTCCTTACTTCATCCATCCATCCAAACCTAGGCCTCCCTCTAGCATTTAACCCATCAACTCTCGCATTCATCACCTTTTTCAGCAGTTTTTCATCATCCATCCTTTCCACATGGCCAAACCGTCTCAGAACATTCATATCTACTCTGGCTGCTAGTTCTCTCCTCACACCCGCTCTTGCTCTCACCACTTCATTCCTAACCCTATCCAACCAAGATACACCAATCATACTCCTCAGGCATTTCATCTCAGACTCATTTAGTTTCCATCTTTCAATTACTTTCATACCCCATAACTCTGATCCATACATCACAGTTGGCACAACCACTTTCTTATATAAAACTTTCTTAACATTCATTTCCAACCCTCTATTCTTCATCACTCCTTTCAATGCACCCAACACTTTACATCCTTCATTCACTCTGTGACACACATCTGCTTCCACTCCACCACTTGCAGCTATAACCGAGCCTAAATACTTAAAATGATCAACTTCCTCAAGTGTCTCTCTATTCAACATAACATTCAATCCAGCACCATCCTCATTTCTTTTACACCTCATAACCTTACTCTTTCCCACATTCACTTGCAACTTCCTTCTCTCACACACCTTTCCAAATTTTGACACTAACTGACACAGCTTCTCCTCTGAATCTGCCAACACCACAGTATCTTCTGCAAACAGCAACTGATCCAGCTCCCACTCGTTATCATCCCCATCTACCATTCTCAAACCTCGACCACGCACTCGCTCATTCATCTCTCTGACAACTCCATCAATATACAAATTAAACAGCCATGGTGACATCACACATCCCTGTCTCAGTCCCACACTTACTGGAAACTACTCACTCACTTCATTCCCTACCCTAACACAAGCTCTACTGCCCTCATACAACTCTTCACTGCATGCAACAATTTACCATCAATTCCATATAATCTCAAAACATTCCAAGTTGCCTCTCTATCAACTCTATCATACACTTTCTCCAGATCCAAAAATGCATAATACACATCCTTACTCTTTGCTATATATTTCTCACATAACTGCCTAACTATAAAAATCTGATCTATAAAATCTCTACTTCTAAAACCACTCTGCACTTCCGCGATCACATGTTCTGTCTTATCCTTAATCCTATTAGCCAGTATCTTACCATACACTTTTCCTACACACTCAACAAACTTATACCCCTAAAATTACTGCATTCATACACATTTCCCTTACATTTGTATAGGGGTACTATACAAGCATTCACCCATTCCACTGGCACCATTGACAACATAAAGCATATATTAAACACTCTCACTAACCATTCCAATGCAGTAACACCCCCTTCTTTCAACATCTCCGTTCTCACACCATCCAATCCAGGTGCTTTACCTGCTTTCACTTCATACAATGCCCTTTTCATCTCCTCTCTTGTAATCTCTCTCTCATTCTCGTTTCCCATTACTGGCACTTGAACACGCCCCCATTTCCACTATAGCTGCCTCTCTATCTTCCTCAACATTTATTCTCCTCAAATGACCTACTAAAATCCTGTCCCCACCTAACATTTGCCAACCTTTTCTCTTCCTCTGCCTTCAGTTTGGCTTCCACATTTTTCTCCCTATATCTTTCATACTTCTCCCTACTTTTACACTGCAGCCATTCCTTAAAAGCCCTCTTTTTCTCTTTCACCTTCATTTTCACCCCTTCATTCCACCACTCGCTGCCCCTCCTCATGCCACCTCCAACAAACCTCTTTCCACACACATCACTTGCATGTCCCACAACACATTCTTTCATTAACCCCCATTCCTCCTCTAACTCCCTAACTTCTCTTTCTTTCACCCTGTCATATGCCTGCCATATATATATATATATATATATATATATATATATATATATATATATATATATATATATATATATATATATATATATATATATATATATACATATATATATATATATATATATATATATATATATATATATATATATATATATATATATATATATATATATATATATATGTATATATGTATATATGTATATATGTATATATATATATATATATATATATATATATATATATATATATATATATATATATATATATATATATATATATATATATATATATATATATATATATATATATGTATGTATGTATGTATGTATGTATGTATGTATGTATGTATGTATGTATGTATGTATGTATGTATGTATGTATGTATGTATGTATGTATGTATGTATGTATGTATGTATGTATGTATGTATGTATGTATGTATGTATGTATGTATGTATGTATGTATGTATGTATGTATGTATGTATGTATGTATGTATGTATGTATGTATGTATGTATGTATGTATATATATATATATATATATATATATATATATATATATATATATATATATATATATATATATATATATATACATATATAATGTCTATTTACCAGAGCAAGTCGCTCCTTCTACTCAGTGCAATTACGTCCATTTTTCTCTTAAAAATATTCTATCAAACTCAATTTTCCTCTCTCTCGTTCCACTGTCAATAATAATAACAATAATATAAATAATAATAATAATAATTTAATAATAATTTAAATAATATTTTTTTTTTTTGAAAAAAAATATTATTTAAATCCTGAGTAGCAACCTCTCTCTCTGTTATTTGAAAGATTAAATTCTCAGTTAATAAATAGAATCCTCTGTATTTTATTGGATTAATGGAAAAGAAATAAAAAATAAATCTTTCACATTAATTCACTATTAAGTGATATTTGAAAATTAAAAATTTTATTACAGTTGCTTGAATTTGTTTAAATCTAAGTGTATGCAGAGTTACATTTGAAATTTTTATTCATTTTACTAGGCTAATTATGAAATGTAATAATTAATTTTTGTCTGTGATTAACATTCCAAATTATAATTTGCTGATATAGGTTCTTGAAGGAAACTCGGTTCTGGCCTTAAAATCTATTACGAGAAAATATATACATATCATTCACAAGAGACTATACACCTGGGCAAAAGGGAGAGGCACTAGACTTGCGAGGCTAACAGGGCACGAAGTTAATACACGACTACCAGGGTCCGAGATTACCATATAGTATTGCATTACTTATGAAGAGAACTGATTCTTCGCTGTTCTCCATATGCTATCCCGTTCACTAAATGGCTTGTTCACAATACTATATATCGTTCTAAGGCCCGATATCTTAAACAGTGTAAACCTAAGATACCATATTGTTAGTTAACTAGACACACACAAATGGATATTATAAACGCATCTGACGCGGTTCTGTGTATGGCTAGGATCCAGTACGGGATTCTAGCCATACACAGAACCGCGTCAGATGCGTTTATAATATCCATTTGTGTGTCTAGCTAACTAACAATATGGTGTCCTAGGTTTACACTTCAGAATGGGGGTTCCAAAACTATTCAAAAGACACGGGTCAACTCCAGCATGGGGTCCCAGTGGGATTTCTTTTAGGGTTACTTTACTTTCTCCATCAATCAATTATTACACTATATTTTATTCTTAATTACTTGCTATGATATTTAAAATTCACTGCATATTCTATTAATATTTTATTACTATTGTTTTTGAAGAAATGTAGAAATTAAAACATAATGTTTGCTTTGATAGCAGTCACTAAAGTTACTGATATAAATAAATAAATCTTTTATTGAACCGACATAAGCCCCCTTTGATTATTTTTATGTCTACATTACGTGGTCAGAGTGATTTATTTGCAGGTACCACCGATGTTGTTAATGCAGAAAGTACGTCCCATGGAAGACCTATGAAGGTAGGCAAAATCATGCAAGATGGTATATTGATATATTTGGAATAAAGTTGATAAATTTGCATATTTGATCAAAACTGCGGCCATGAATGGATAGATGTTTTGAATATTTATGAATCACATTAACCCATCCTCATTTGAGGACAGTTTGAATTAAAAAATGTTTATCTATGAATTTCTTATATTTCGTCACTTCCATCACTTTCTTGGGTTGCATTGTATCATATCCTCTCCTAAAAATTACTTTTTAAAGAATTAAATTTATTGAGAGCAATTTAAAAAATTGCTGAAGGTAAGAAAAAATTTTCCTTCCAAATTGAGAAAATTCAAAGCTACAAAATTCGCTCAAAGGAAATATTTTTATTCATTTTTACAGCTGATATATAATATTGGATAAACAATTATTAATTTAATTCATATGTGAAAGAAATATTATGAATAAAGTATGTATTATGAATAAAGTATATATTATGAATAAAGATGGAAGAATTAAGTGTCCTCATACGAGGAAACAAATTATACGTGGAATACCAATTAGATTTGGATATAAACTTTGGGCCCTTTGTGGATCCTTAAGTTATTATAACAATTTTGATCTTTACTGTGTTATCAATGCTACAGAAGAAAACCAGTATCTTTTACTTGGTTCAAAAGTTGCATTGCAAATGTTGATAAATGTTGAAAATTCACAATCTCACTCTGTATATTTCGACAATTACTTTACAGGTTATGATTCATTAGTGTACCTGATAAATTTAGGATTTCAAGCTAGTGGAACAATTAGAAAAAATCGCTTGAAACAGTATCCCTTGAAGACTGACAAAGAATTGAAGAAGGAAAAAAGAGGATCATATGAATACAGACTTGACAAAATTGAACAATTATTGATAGTTAAGTGGTTTGACAACAACTGTGTAACTGCTGGATCAAATATTTATACAGTTGAACCACTTGCTGAAGTTCAGTGTTGGGTAAAAGACTCTAAAACCAAGGGGAATATTCCTCAGTTAAATGCCAATCATGGGTGAGGTGGATCACCATGATTGGCTATTAGGTAAATATTCTGTCAATAAGAGGATAAAATGGTACTGGCCTCTATTAATACGTATGCTAGATATGGTGATTGAGAGTGCATGGATTGTGTATAGAATGGTGCAAGGGCAGGGAACAATTGATTTGTTAGAATTTAGGAGATCCGTATGCTTGCCCTATTTGAAACTGGGATGCACAGCAGTATCTTGTGATCAGTACCGCAAACCACTGAGAACATATACCAGCATTTCTGATGTACGGTACGATGGTAAAAACACTTTTTTTTTTTTAAACGTGAGTTATAGAGTAGGTGCCAACGTAAACCCAGCAAAGCAAAATCAAGAACATATTGCTCTACATGTGTTGTAACAGCATGTGTAGAATGATTTGGTCCATACCATAAGAAATTATAAGATTTTATTTTCCAGTGATATAGCACTAGAGAACAGAGGCTTTCTCTGTTACACAAGAATGAGTTAGAGATAAACAATTATTATTATTATTATTATTATTATTATTATTATTATTATTATTATTATTATTATTATTATTATTATTATTATTATTATTATTATTATTATTATTATTATTATTATTATTATTATTATTATATTTACCATTTACATAATTTGTTTTGAGTTATATGGCATGCATATGTTAAAAACATATGTAATGGCAAAATAATTTTTCAGTTATTTGCCAGAAGTAACTTGTATGATTATTTTCCTAGTAACTTCATATTGTCCCAGCGTCCTCATATGACAGCTTGCATCAAGCTTAATAAAACTTATATAAATAGTTTTTTGTGTTATTTAGCCCATTTTTGAGCAGAAATTTAAAATAAATTAATTGCTTGAAATAAAGAAAAAAATTACTTGGGATATAATGGGTCAATTATTTCTTTCGGTAACCAAATTGCACAATATTTGTTGTTGTTGTAGCATTTCAATCAAAGAATAATGTTAAACATCAGTTAATGTCTTAATGATCAAGTGCTGATAATCTATCTAGCAAGAAGTTTTGTTTCAAATTAACATTTTCCTTGAAGAATATTTTCATCCTTTGCCATTTTTGATGACCCTTCTATGATGTGTGGATATATATATATATATATATATATATATATATATATATATATATATATATATATATATATATATATATATATATATATATATATATATATATATATATATATATATATATATAGATAGATAGATAGATATATATAGATAGATATAGATATATGTAGTTGGTAGTACCTTGGCACAATAATCATGTTTTTACTCATGTTTATGTGTTTATATGATATATTGATGCCTACAGAGATGGGGATTTGAATCAAATTCGAAAATGAAACCACGAGTGAGATTGGAAGAAGCTGTAATATGAAAAAAAAAATAGGCAGTCATAAAGAATGCGTTCATTCCTAGCAAAGCAGTAGCATTGATTCTAGTTATTTCTTATATCTGTGGAGTAGTTGGTAGTGCATGGGCACAGTAATTATGTGACTTATTTTCGAGTCCCGTTGAGGGGTAAAATATAATTCCTGTTTTCACATATGTTAATGTGTTTATTTTGATTATTATAGATGCCTATATAGACTGGACTTTGAATTAAAGGTAAGATTAAAGCCATGAGTGAGATTGGAAGAAACTGTCATTTAAAAAAAAAAAAGGAATTCAGAAAGAATGCATTCACTCCTAGCAAAAAGAGTTTAGCCTTGAAGTTGGCTTCTTTCTTAGACCTTCTGCAGTGTAGTTGGTAGCGCCTTGACATATTAATTATGTGTCTTAGGTTCAAGTCCCTGTCAGACGTAAATTGTGATTCATGTTTTCACATATGTTAATGTGTTTATTTGATAATTTTTAATGCCTATGTAACTGAGATTTGAATTAAATGTGAAAACGAACCCACGAGTGAGGTTAGAAGAAGCTGTAATGTGAATAAAATGGCATTCAGAAACAGTGCCTTCATTCCAAGAAAAACAGTAGCTTTGAGGTTGGTTTCTTTCTTAGACCTTCTGTGGTGTAGTTGGTAGTGCCTTTGCAGAATAATTATGTGTCTTAGGTGTGAGTCCCGGTCAGGGGTAAAATATGATTCATGTTTCACATATCTTAATGTGTTTATATATTATTTTCTTATGAGTGTGACACCGGGACAGGCAATAACTGCCCTCATCAATAAAGGCCCGGGCACGAGAAAATACCAAGACGAAGGAAAAGAAAAAGGTTAAGGACAAGGCAGAGGTGAGGTAATGTCACAGAAAGGAAAACGACAGACAGAAAGAACAGTCAAAGTACAGAGGACCCAGAGATATGGAGGACTAGGCCCTGAGATGACAATAGATCTGCTTTTTGAAGGATGATACGTCATGGGAATTAGGAAAGACAGAAGGAGAAAGGGAGTTCCAGAGTCTGGAGATAGATGGGAAGAAGCAGTCGCTGCACCGACCAATCTGCGAGCTGCAAATCTCCACATAAGGTACCAGTGAAATGAGACCACTTGGAGAGTGTTATGTGGCCTCGGCGGTGGGAGAGGGATGCAACACACCAAATCATTAGAGCAGCTATGGAAGTAGTAGTGATAGATAACAGATTGTTATGATACCTGACGGCGAAGAGAAAGAGAATCCATATTAAAATTAAGAGAAGGATCATTAATGAGTCTGTCTGCCTTGTATTCAACCTTATCAAGTTTATAAGTTATCCAGAAGTAGATGTAAAGAGGAAAAGTGATGACGAGAATGAAATAGAACCCCCAATTTTTTGGATGAAGATTTATAAATTTGGATTATTTGATTCCTCCAAGATAAGTTAGTTGATAGCTGGATTCCTAATGCATCAAAAGAATTAAAAGGATAGAGTTCGTTAGTTTCGAAGACAATATTGTTATCGGGAGGAGAAGAAGCAAAAGAAACTGTGTCTTGGGGGCACTAAATCTAGCTATATTTTGGGTGCCCCACTCAGATACTCTCTGCAAATCAGAGTTGAGAGTAGAAGAAAGAGTGATACGAGACTGACTACGAGTAGCAGATGATTAGGTTGTGAAGAAAAGGCAGAGGAAAAAAGAATGGTATAATCATCGGCAAAGGAGTGAAGAAGAGAGGAGGAGGGGAACTGAAGAAGATCGTTGATTCAGAGAAGGAACAGAGTAGGTGAAAGAACAGAGCTCTGTGGAACACTATTGATAACAGGGAATGGGCTAGATGTTGCACCGTCAACAACCACAAAAATAAAATGATCAAAGTGAAAACTGGAAATCAGAGAACAGAGAAGAGGATTGAAGCCAAAAGCAGGAAATTTGGCCAACAGAGATTTGTGCCAGACTGTCAACAGTCTTAGAGATATCAAGGGCAACGACGAAGGATTCCTCAAAGCACTTAAGAGAAGATGACCATACATGAATAAGAGAGAACAGGAGGTTACAAGTTAATCTTCAGCCTTGCGGAAGCCGTACTGGTGATCGGATATAAGTGAGTTAGATTCAAGGCGTTTCATGAAGTGAGCATTGAGCAAAGCTTCGAAAACTTTAGCAATAGATGATGTTAGGGCAAAGGGTCAGTAGTTTGAAGGAATAGAGCAGTCACCCTTCTTAGGAACAGGTTGAATGAAAGCATGCTTTCAAGATGAAGGATAGATACTGTTTGAGAAAATGAGGTGAAAAGGACCGCAATGCACGGAAGCCAGTTCATTTGCAAAACTTTAAGGATCCTTGCCGTGATACCATCAGGACCAGATGTTTTGTTCGTCTTTAGCGAGCAAAGAACCTTATGAACGTTGCGTGAAGAAATTATATGGGAGGGTACAGACTTACAGAGGGGTAAAGATTGAGGGACGGGTGGGCTAGAATCGTTTACGGAAAAGTTGGCAGAAAAATTAGAGCCAAAGAGAGAGGCTTTGTCAGTAAGAGAGCCAGGTATAGAACCACCGGAACGAATGAGCATGGGACAACTTGAGTTACAGAAGTTTTTGTAGAGCTATTTGGCTAAGAACTAGAAATATTGGTCAGTGGAAGATTAGTTATGATCCTTAACTCTACTTCTTATAAAGGAAGCTCTCAACCTTTGAAGCTGAGCTGTACAGCGATTCACAGCTGTGATATATATATATATATATATATATATATATATATATATATATATATATATATATATATATATATATATATATATATATATATATATATATATATATATATATATATATATATATATATATATATATATATATATATATATATATATATATATATATATATATATATATATATATATATATATATATATATATATATATATATATATATATATATATATATATATATATATATATATATATTATATATATATATATATATATATATATATATATATATATATATATATATATATATATATATATATATATATATATATATATATATATATATATATATATATATATTACCCAAAACAGGAAATAAATGTTATTTGCATAAAAACTCTCCATGCTGTATATATGATATTAGAAAATTGTTGCTCGCCTCTTGATATGTGCTAGTATCACTTTTAAAAACAATCTTGCAAGATGAGCTTCTTGCCAGATAACCTATGCATATGCTTTCTAAAAACGAACTGCAGATGATGATACAAACATATTAAGAAATAGGATAGCAAACATAGAGACATAAAACAATGACATATGTGGAAACATAAATCATATTTTACCCCTGACCGGGACTCGAACCAAAGATATACTTACTGTGCCAAGGTGCTTTTAATCACACCACTGAAGATTTGAAGAATTAGCAAACCTTACAGCTAACTGCTATAAAGGGAATGAACACATTATTTTTGAATGCCTTTTTTTTTATTTTACAGCATCTCTTAACCTCACTCGTGGCTTCCTTTTTTCGCATTTATGTCAAATCTATATGGCATTAATAAACACATAAATATGTGAAAACATGAATCATAGTTTGCTCCTGGCCGGGACTCGAGCCCAAGACACATACTTACTGTGCCAAGGCACTTTCAACTACACCACTGAAGGTCTAAAGAAGATGCAAACCTTACAGCTAACCGCTATAAAAACAATGAACACATTCTATCTGAATGCCTTTTTTGTTCATATTACAGCTTTCCCTTACTTCACTCGTGGCTTCGTATTTCGCATTTAAATCAAATCCAAGGTATATGGCATTATAATAATGAAATAAACACATTAAAACATGTGAAGCATAAATCACATTTTACCCTTGACCAATGACAAATAATTACTATGCCGAGGCTCTATTAACTATAAAACTGAAGGTCTAAAGAAGAGGCAAACCTTATAGGTAACATATTTTCTAGGAATGAACACATTCTTTTTGACGTCAAGAATTCAACTGAATGAAGAACTGCGGAGATAAACAATTATTCGAAAGTACGAGTAAGTAAATGATAAAATAAACAGAATATTCTGATTAAGCAATTACCTTACTCCCGTAGACTGATAAGTATATATTAAAAGAAATGCTCATGCATGGTTGAGTATTTTACTTCTGATGAGAGAGAGAGAGAGAGAGAGAGAGAGAGAGAGAGAGAGAGAGAGAGAGAGAGAGAGAGAGAGAGAAGAGAGAGAGAGAGAGAGAGAGAGAGAGAGGAGAGAGAGAGAGAGAGAGAGAGAGAGAGAGAGAGAGAGAGAGAGAGAGAGAGAGGAGCTATAAGGTTCAATAAAATCTGAGTCTTTAAAACAAATATATGTTCTTATTTGTTCAGAATCCTAAACTAATGCTCATTACTGAATTTCCTTCCTTCTCTGCTTTAAATTAATATAATCTGCGTTAATGATATGAAATTGGAGACTTAATTTGCGTTAATTATTCTGCATTTACATACAAATGACTCTTAATGAAACAATTAGCGCATTTCCTGCCTATGGAGTTAGTTTATAAATCAATGGCACCGAATGAGTCCTGCTGAGGGAGAGAGTTTGTTTTTTAAAAAATTTTTAGAGAATGGAAGAAAGTGGTATTTAATGATAAATTTTATATCTTTATGCTTTTTTAGAATGCCAAATTGTGCTTCATTCTATCTTGAAACACAAGAGATAAAACACAAGCACGAATAAAGCTTGCATTGGAATAATTACAATTATACACTGCAGTATTTCTTTTTAACCAGATATTTCTATATTTGTATAGGGTCGTTGTTGCAAACTCTCCACTTTGGGAATAGATGTTACCTTTTAAAGCAAATGTTTACAAAATAACGCTCATCTTGACACCAACCCTGGCACTGAAACAATTTCGGACATTATTGCACACTAGAACTTGATGCAGAGGTGAATAAGCAAACAGTGTAAGAGAAACTATTTTCATAAAGGAAAAGTATGTTACAGTATTCATGTACTTAGAATTAATATCAGTTTCTCGTGTATCTTTTTCATTATTAGAAACAATGATAAAGTAGTTTCTTTAATCAAATGAGTTACATAAACAAGAGAAATATAATTTCAAACAAAGGTGTATAACTGATATCGTTAGCACATCGTAGGTGGATGGATTGCATCACTGACGACCTGAGGTCTAAAAGGTTTGTTGGGTGATGAGGTATGGGACAGAAACAAATGGAGAAAACTGGCCAGAAACATCAACCCCACATAAAAGTGGGAAAAGATGTAGACGAAGAAGAAGTTAGCACTGCTAGAACACCCACATGGAAGTATTCACACACAAAAATGCACGCCTATTAATTTACAAAAGTATTTTGGGAGAGAGAGAGAGAGAGAGAGAGAGAGAGAGAGAGAGAGAGAGAGAGAGAGAGAGAGAGAGAGAGAGAGAGAGATATATATATATATATATATATATATATATATATATATATATATATATATATATATATATATATATATATATATATATATAGAGAGAGAGAGAGAGAGAGAGAGGAGAGAGAGAGAGAGAGAGGAGAGAGAGAGAGAGAGAGGAGAGAGAGAGAGAGAGAGAGAGAGAGAGAGAGAGAGAAAGAGAGAGGTTCACCTACGCAGAACTTGACGAAACAGTGAAAACCATGGTGATTTGTTACTTATTCTGGTTTGGTATGAGAGTAGAAATTAATAGAGCAGACAGACTGCGTTTACATGTACTATCTCTATCATAATCTGATG
>JAXCGZ010009740.1:40000-50000 GCA_037179515.1 Halocaridina rubra | reverse complement strand
ATATAAATAAATATATATATATATATATATATATATATATATATATATATATATATATATATATATATATATATATATATATATATATATATATATATATATATATATATATATATATATATATATATATATATATATATATATATATATATATATATATATATATATATATATATATATATATATATATATATATATATATATATATATATATATATATATATATATATATATATATATATATATATATATATATATATATATATATATATATATATATATATATATATATATATATATATATATATATATATATATATATATATATATATATATATATATATATATATATATATATATATATATATATATATATATATATATATATATATATATATATATATATATATATATATATATATATATATATATATATATATATATATATATATATATATATATATATATATATATATATATATATATATATATATATATATATATATATATATATATATATATATATATATATATATATATATATATATATATATATATATATATATATATATATATATATATATATATATATATATATATATATATATATATATATATATATATATATATATATATATATATATATATATATATATATATATATATATATATATATATATATATATATATATATATATATATATATATATATATATATATATATATATATATATATATATATATATATATATATATATATATATATATATATATATATATATATATATATATATATATATATATATATATATATATATATATATATATATATATATATATATATATATATATATATATATATATATATATATATATATATATATATATATATATATATATATATATATATATATATATATATATATATATATATATATATATATATATATATATATATATATATATATATATATATATATATATATATATATATATATATATATATATATATATATATATATATATATATATATATATATATATATATATATATATATATATATATATATATATATATATATATATATATATATATATATATATATATATATATATATATATATATATATATATATATATATTTATATATAGTTTCTCATACATATATATATATATATATATATATATATATATATATATATATATATATATATATATATATATATATATATATATATATATATATATATATATATATATATATATATATATATATATATATATATATATATATATATATATATATATATATATATATATATATATATATATATATATATATATATATATATATATATATATATATATATATATATATATATATATATATATATATATATATATATATATATATATATATATATATATATATATATATATATATATATATATATATATATATATATATATATATATATATATATATATATATATATATATATATATATATATATATATATATATATATATATATATATATATATATATATATATATATATATATATATATATATATATGTATATATATATATATATATATATATATATATTTATATATAGTTTCTCATACAATATTGTTTTACTGACAAAGCTCTGTGTGCCCATGTTCATGTGATCTTTATTTTTTTTGTCTCAGTGCCTCATCATTTTGCAGTACTCACTGACCACAATTAATTTTTATGATGTATATCCTACCCTGACTTTAGTCTTTTGGATGATAATTAATTTAGTCATTGTGAAATGTCATTTATGATATAAAATATAACTTTACCTTTTCACTCTAAAAAAATCATTTATTTTTTCATTAATAACTATATTTTAGCTGCCATTATTTAGTTTCTTTTAAAAAAAATTTCACAGGTACTCCAACAATAACTATGTGTAAATAAATCTCATAAAAAGTAATTTTAGTTGTTCATGGCAGTAAATGTCAGCTATATTTACACTGCAAAGTATATAATAAGTGCAAGCATCGTAGCGTAGATATAGCCGAATGATAATGTATGTATTCCTTTAGTAAATTACAATTGTTTTTATTTCATTTCTTTATTTAGTAACGAATAGCACATATGAGAGACTGCACTCCATTCTGAAATTATGTAAAGGAATTGTGTTTTTAGATATAGTGACTTGCATAACTATATATCGGCTCTATTCTATATGTGATATATAGTTTCCAAAGAATTACAATGCTATAAACCATATTTAAAAAAGGTCTGATGAAATGCTATACATTTTTTGAAAAACATTCTTATGACAGGAGTGAGTATTTCATTTGACAAAGCATTATCTATCGACTTTCTAATATGAGAAGGAAATTAAGGTTAATTGGTATTTTCAGCTGCCACTCATAAATTTAATTTTCATGATCCAGTTTCTATAAAGCAAAGTGGTAGCAATATCCTGAGAGCAAGAATATTACTGTTCGGGGAAGAAAAGTGTCAGATTGGAATTTTTTAGGAGAACCGAGAATAGTGAATGTTTTTTTTTTTATAGCCTAAAGACACGGCAACACATATTTATATGCAAGTTTTTCCATACCTAAAGTATTTACTTTTGCAGTTTCTGCACTTTATAATTATATGCTATAATTGGTGTGCAATATATGAACTGAATTCCAAAAAAAAAAAAGCGCATCTCTAGTAACTTGCGTCTCTGAGTTACTGAACACTATTTCTTTTTTTCATTGTCATCTACCATGAGGATATTGCTCAATAATAAATCAAAATTGAAAAACAAAATATTCATATAAAATGCTATATTTTGTGGTATGAATAAATCTGTGCTTAATCACACATTCATTTCAGGGAAATTTATATTATATTTTAGAATAAGTAATTAAAATGTAATATCTTATTGCAGAAAATAATGAATGTATAAAATAAATTATATATAAGGATAATACATCAAGTCATTAATGTAGTAGTCACCGTGGCTCAAGCGGTAGCGTCCGCGACTCTGAGGTGTCAGGTCGAGAGTTCGCACCCCGTCACGGTCTAAGGTTAGCAAGGGCATGCACTCAGTGTAACTATTACATCTGCCAAAACAAGTTCTTAGAAAGAAGGCAACCGTCCTAGCCCTTGGTAGAATAGGGAGTCCGTGACGTAAAACCGGAACACCAAGTCATTAATATTTTTTTTATGGATGCACCCGTCAAAATTCCATTTACCAGTTGACATTTCCGTCTCACTATTGGAATATATATATATATATATATATATATATATATATATATATATATATATATATATATATATATATATATATATATATATATATATATATATATATATATATATATATATATATATATATATATATATATATATATATATATATATATATATATATATATATATATATATATATATATATTTCTTCCTATGACTAGCCAAGAGATGTGAGGGTATACTGGCAGGAGAGATCCAACCAGAACCCTAGTAAATGGGTCTCTGAATATGCGTGGTTGTGGTGTAAATGAAAATAAGCCGGAGGTGATAGGGGGTATGTTTGTGGAGAGAAAGATAGATGTACTTGTATTGAGCGAAACTAAGATAAAAGGAAATGGTGAGGTTACATTTGGGAAAGTGGTAGGTAGGGTGTCTGTAGTTGAGAGGGGGAGAGAACGAGAGGTAGAGGCTCTTTTATTAAGTGAATAGATGAATAAGTGTGTGGTAGAATGGAAGGAAGTATCTTCTCGAATAATAGTGGCTACAATAAGGGTGGGATGAGAGGCTTGGGAGTTTGTGAGCTCATATAGTCCTGGCAGTGAAAGAAGTGAGGAAGAAAGAAAAAAAAATTAATGAAATTGAATGAATATGTGGAAGACTTGGGAATGAATGTGAATGTGGTATTGGTGGGAGATCTGAATGCTAGAGTAAGGAATGAGCCAGTGAATGGTGTATTTGGGAACACCTGGTGGAAATGAGACTGGAGAGAAAATAATAGAAATTTGTATTGAGAGAGATGTTGATTTCTAATACTGTATTTAAAAAGAAGGATATGCGCAAGTATACAAGGCTCAGAGTGGATAATGGAAGAGTAGTTGACAGAGCATTAATGGATTACGTTGTAGTGAACAGGAGGGTGATTGAGAGTATTGGGTGTGAATGTACTGAGAGGAGCTAGTGGTGGAATATTTGATCATTATTTAGTGGAAAGTAGAGTGAGAATGGAAGAAAAGTGGAGAAAGAGGGGAAGTGAGAGAAGAAGAGAGGTGCTAAAAGTGAATGAATTGTATAAGAAAGAGAAAGACTGTGAGTATAAGGCTAGTGTGAGAAATATGTGGAATGCAGTGAAAGTGGAAGTGGAGGAGGGAGTGAAAGAAGAATGGGGTTGTTTCAAGGAGGAAGTAATGAAGTGTGCCGGGGCAGAATGTAGATGACTAACTGGTGGGAGTATAAGGAAAGGTAGTGAATGGTAGAATGAGCATGCTAGTACAATAGTGGCTGAAAAGAAGTGGGATTATTAGATATGGTTGTAGGTAGGAAATGTAGAGACGTATGAAAGGTATGTACAAAGAGGAGGTTAGCGAAGCGCATGGTGTGGGATTCAAAGAGAGAAATGGATGTAAGGAGGGGCAGATGCGTATCTGATATTTTTGGAAGGAATAAAAAGATGCTTTGGAAGGAAGTGAAAATAGTGAAGAAAGGTGAATGTATTAGGGAAAAGAGGGTGAAAGGAGCAGATGGACAATTGCTAGTGGGTGAAATAAAGGTGAGGTAGAGATGGGCTGAATATTTCAAGAACTTGCTGAATGAGGAAGATGATAGAGAGACAGACTTTCCAATTACCCTCCTGCCCATCACAACATATTCCATTAATGCTCTGTCCATAACTCTTCCATTATCTACTCTGAGCTCTCTTATACTTTTGCACGTCCTTTTATTTATATACAGTATTAGTAATAAACATATCTCTCTGAATAGACATTTCTGTAATTTTCTCTACTTCTCATTCGTACCAGGAAATGTATATTTCCTAATTAAACCATCCTCTGAATAATTCTTACTCTAGTATTCAGATCTCCCATCAACACCACAATCACATACGTTTCCAAGTCTTCCACATACTCGTTCAGTTTTATCAAAAATTCTTCTCTTTCCGCCTTTATGCATGTATATATATATATATATATATATATATATATATATATATATATATATATATATATATATATATATATATATATATATATATATATATATATATATATATATATATATATATATATATATATATATATATATATATATATATATATATATATATATATATATATATATATATATATATATATATATATATATATATATATATATATATATATATATATATATATATATATATATATATATATATATATATATATATATATATATATATATATATATATATATATATATATATATATATATATATATATATATATATATATATATATATATATATATATATATATATATATATATATATATATATATATATATATATATATATATATATATATATATATATATATATATATATATATATATATATATATATATATATATATATATATATATATATATATATATATATATATATATATATATATATATATATATATATATATATATATATATATATATATATATATATATATATATATATATATATATATATATATATATATATATATATATATATATATATATATATATATATATATATATATATATATATATATATATATATATATATATATATATATATATATATATATATATATATATATATATATATATATATATATATATATATATATATATATATATATATATATATATATATATATATATATATATATATATATATATATATATATATATATATATATATATATATATATATATATATATATATATATATATATATATATATATATATATATATATATATATATATATATATATATATATATATATATATATATATATATATATATATATATATATATATATATATATATATATATACATATATTTATATATATATATATATATATATATATATATATATATATATATATATATATATATATATATATATATATATATATATATATATATATATATATATATATATATATATATATATATATATATATATATATATATATATATATATATATATATATATATATATATATATATATATATATATATATATATATATATATATATATATATATATATATATATATATATATATATATATATATATATATATATATATATATATATATATATATATATATATATATACATGCATAAAGGCGGAAAGAGAAGAATTTTTGATAAAACTGAACGAGTATGTGGAAGACTTGGAAACGCATGTGATTGTGGTGTTGATGGGAGATCTGAATACTAGAGTAAGAATTAATCAGAGGATGGTTTAATTAGGAAATATACATTTCCTGGTACGAATGAGACGTAGAGAAAATTACAGAAATGTCTATTCAGAGAGATATGTTTATTACTAATACTGTATTTAAATAAAAGGACGTGCAAAAGTATAAGAGAGCTCAGAGTGGATAATGGAAGAGTTATGGACAGAGCATTAATGGAATATGTTGTGATGGGCAGGAGGGTAATTGGAAAAGCAATGGAGGTGAATATACTGAGAGGAGCTAGGGGTGGAACATTTGATAATTATTTAGTGGAAAGTAGAGTGATAGTGTATGAAAAGTGAAGAAAGAGGAGAAATGAGAGAGGAAGAGAGGTGCTAAAAGTGAATGAACTATTTGAAAAAGAGAAAGAGTGTGAGTATAAGGCTAGTATGAGGAATGTAGTGAAAGAAAAAGTGGAGGAAGTAGTGTAAGAAGAATGGAGCTGTTTAAAATAGAAAGTTATGAAGTGTACTGAGGCAATGTTCTGAAGGAGACAAATTGGTTGAAGTAAAAGGAAAGGTAGTGAATGGAAGAATGAGCAGGTAAGTGCAGTAGTGGCTAAAAAGAAGCGGGCTTTCGAGGTATGGTTGCAGGTAGGTAATGTAGATACGCATGAGAGGCATTGGGCAAAGAGGAGGTTAGTGAAGATCGTGGGGAGGGAGGCAAAAAGAAAAGTGGAGGTAAGGTGGAGCAGATGCTTGTCTGAGAATTTTGAAAGGAATACAAAAATGTTATAAAGGAGGTGAAAAGAGTGAGGAAAGGTGAATGATGTAGAGGCGAGAGGGTGAAAGGAGCAGACTGGCTATTGCTAGTGGATGGGATAAAGGTGAGAGAGAGATGGGCTGAAATTTTCAAGAATATGCTAAATGAGGATGATGATAGAATAGAGTTAGTGGCTGTGGGAAACGAATGGAGAGTGCCAATGCTACGTTTTGAGAATGATAGAAAAATAACAAAAGAGGATGTACATTGGGTATTGAGAGCAATGAAAGCAGGTAAAACACTAGGGATAGATGGGTGTCATGTTGAATGCTTGTCAAAAGGCAGGGAGGCATTAGTGAAATGGATGGTTAGGTTGCTTAATAAAGGTTTTAGGAAAGGGAGGGTCTCAGTTGATTGGAGGAGTGCATGTGTAGTTCTACTTTTTAAAGGAAAAGGATATAAGTGTGAATGTAGTAATTTTAGATGTATCAGTTTGTTGAGTGTAGTTGCTAGGTATATGGAAGACTGTTAATTATGAGAAATCGGAAAGTTACTGAAAGATTGATAGGGGAAGAACATTGTGGGGTCAGGAAGGGAAGAGGATGTGTGGATCAGGTGTTTGTGATAAAACAGGTGTGTGAGAAATTCTTTTGGTCCTTTATGGATTAAGAGGAAGTGTATGACAGGGTTGATAGCGAGGCATTGTGGAGTGTGTAGTGACTTTATGGAATAAGTTGAAGTTTGTTGAATGTGGTGGAGACTTTTTACATGAATAGCAGAGCAAGTGTGAGAGTTGGAAATGATATGAGTGATTGGTTTTAGGTGAATGTAGTGTCATAATGGTTGTTTAATGTGTATATATACAAAGTGGTAAGGGAGTAAGTGGATTAGTATTAGGCAGAGGCTTAGAATTAGTGGGTGAGTATGGAAGATTGAGGAAATTGAATCAATTGCAATTCACGGATGACAAAGTACTGGTAACTGTTACTGAAAATTATCTGAATCACTTGGCGCTTGAGTTTTCAGGATTTGTGAAAGAAGGAAGTTGTGAGTGATTATTGGTAAAAGTAAACTCACGAGATGCATGAGGAGTGTCAGTGTTTCTAGATTGAATGTATTAGTGAAAGAGGAGTTGCTTGAAGGAGGTTAAAGTTCTAAGTAAATTGAGTCACATTTATCAAGAAATTTATGATTTGATGTGGAAGTAAGTCACAAAAGTGAACGAAGCGAGTAAATGTCCGGGTGGGTTGAAATGTGTGATGAGAAATAAGTACTTGGGAATGAATGCAAAGAGAAATATATATGAAGGTAGGATTGTGCTGACAGCATTGTATTTAGCAGAAACTTAAAATGCGAGAGAGTATGAAATAAACAAGTTAAATGTATTCGAGTAAAGGTTTTTGAGAAGTATGATTGCTGCATCTAGAATATATAGATTTAGAAATGAGATCAGGCAGAGAGCGGGTGTTGAAAAAAGGCTGTCATAGAGTATAGATCAGAGTGTGTTGAGCTGGCTTGGACACATGGAAAGGATGAGTGAGGAAAGAATAACAAATATTGTGAGGAGAGCGAAAGCGGTTGGATTTAGGGCAAAAGGAAGACATAGAATGTTAGGGAAGAGTACATGTAGGTAATAGAAATAAATATAGGAGAATTGTGTATTGGTGACACGGGCCAAAGGGATTTCCCGCACCTGCCAGCTCAGTGAGCTATGATTAACGGGTGTGAAGAGAGCTACCATGTGATAAACCAGTGGGGGTAAGCCAGCTACGGTTGTCAGAACTCACTGTAGAATATTCTATGCCGCCTACCTTGTGAGGGACAAAAGTATGGGGGTAAGGGAGGAAATTTATACACACACACAAACACACACACACACACACACTGAGAGTAGAGGCACTGAGGACATGAGGAGGAACTATCCGAAAGGAGATTACATCAAAATGAATGAGCTTTTTGCAGTTATTGGCTGGAGAACCTTATTTTACAACAAATCTGTACAAGAAATGTATGACCTCTTTTGTGAGAAATATGGGAAGATAGTAGATTGCTGCATACCTGTCACCAAAGTAGGTGTAATTCATGCCAGAGAGAAATGGTTCGATAATGGGTGTAAAAGAGCTAAGGAGTGGAGAGACAAATGCTGGAAAAGGTATAGGAGGAGAAAAAACATAAATGTCTGGCAAACCTACAAAAGAGCAAGAAATGACTACCTAAGTAAAAGGAGAGAGGCAGAGAGAGACTATGAGAGGGACATCACCAGGAAGGCTAAAGAAAATCCCAAGCTTTTCCACAGCTTTATCAGGGGAAAACTGAAGGTAAAAGAACAGGTTTTAAGGCTAAAGAGAGCGGATGGAAGCATCACTGAGACGGATGAAGAGATCTGCAAAGAATTGAACAAGGAGTTTCAGTCAGTATTTACAGTAGAAAATACCCCACCCCCTCAGATTGCAGTGATAGAAGCTCAAGGGCCGGTATTAGAGAACATCAACCTTACAGCCACAGAGGTATGCAAAGCGCTGATGACATATCCCCTCATGTGCTTAAAAAATGCGCAAACACAATATCAGTGGCACTAAGTATCATATTTAAGGAGTCACTGGAGTCGGGGGAGATTCCAAGATGCTGGAAACAAGCAAATGTGATACCTATCTTCAAAAAGGGAAGGAGGGATACGGCTCTGAACTATAGACCAGTTTCCTTGACCAGCATAGTTTGCAAAGTTATGGAGAAACTACTAAGGAAACATATCTCTCTTCACTTGGAATCCTTCAACTTTTTGTCAGTGAGGCAACATGGCTTCAG
>JAXCGZ010009740.1:32500-35000 GCA_037179515.1 Halocaridina rubra | reverse complement strand
TATATATATATATATATATATATATATATATATATATATATATATATATCCATACATGTACATATGTATATGAGCATAAATATACATGCAAATATACAAAGTAATGAATATTGAAATGTTATTTTTCATGAAGTCTCTGTTTTCCTCCAGATATTTTTCAAGAGAAAATATGAATATATGTTTCATCGAAATAATAAATAAGATGCAGTTTGCTGTACTATAAGTCATGTCAGTACCAAGCTTTAGACTTGCCGATTTACTCGCCCACCTACTCTAGTGTCTTCTCTGTCTGAGAGAGGTTTTCCAGGAGGAAAAATAAATATGCAGCTTCAGTCCTGATGCTCGCTCATAAACAAATATTTTGTTAGCACCTCAAATGTTTTTTTTTTAGTCATGTGTTCTCTTCACTGCTGATTTTAATAACCACCACTTAGAGTATATCCCTTACTATGCAATACACATTTCTATAGAAATTATGTAATGTACATTTTAATTCACAGCATTCTGACACATACACACACACACACACACACACACACACACACACACACACACACACACACACACATATATATATATATATATATATATATATATATATATATATATATATATATATATATATATATATATATATATATATATATATATATATATATATATATATATATATATATATATATATATATATATATATATATATATATATATATATATATATATATATATATATATATATATATATATATATATATATATATATATATATATATATATATATATATATATATATATATATATATATATATATATATATATATATATATATATATATATATATATATATATATATATATATATATATATATATATATATATATATATATATATATATATATATATATATATATATATATATATATATATATATATATATATATATATATATATATATATATATATATATATATATATATATATATATATATATATATATATATATATATATATATATATATATATATATATATATATATATATATATATATATATATATATATATATATATATATATATATATATATATATATATATATATATATATATATATATATATATATATATATATATATATATATATATATATATATATATATATATATATATATATATATATATATATATATATATATATATATATATATATATATATATATATATATATATATATATATATATATATATATATATATATATATATATATATATATATATATATATATATATATATATATATATATATATATATATATATATATATATATATATATATAATGAGTGTGACACCGGGACAGGCAAAAACTGCCCTCATCATTAAAGGCCCAGGCACGAGAAAACACCAAGACAAAGGAAAAGAAACACGTTTAGGACATGACAGAGATGAGGTATTGTTGCACAAAGGAAGACTCCTGACAGAAAAAATTGTCAAAGAACAGAGGACCTAGAGATATGGAGGATTAGGCCCTGAGATGACGATAGATCCACTTTTTGAATGAATATATACTCTAGGTCTTCGGAAATTCAGAAGGAGGAAAGAGTTCCAGAGTTTGGAGGAAGACGGGAAGAAGCAGTCGCTGCACTGACCAATCCGCGAGCTACAAATCTCCACACAGTACCTGTGAGATGAGGCCGCTTGGCGAGTGTTATGCTGCCTCGGTAGTGGGGGAGGGATGCAACTCGTCAACCTAGAGCAGCGATGGAAGTAGTAGTGATAGAAAAGAGAAAGGGAAGATACTTTACATCGAAGAGAGAGAGAATCCAGATTAAAAGTAAGAGAAGGAATCTTAATGAGTCTGACAGCCTATAAGAAGAAGCACCTATATGTGTTATCAGTTTTCTAAGCAGCGACGGATAAGATCTTTATAGATTTTAAGTAATGGTAAAGAGGAAAAGTAATGATGACAACGAAACAAAAAAACTAAATTTTTTGGATGAAGATTCAGAAATTTGGATTATGTGATTCCTACAAGACAAGTTAGAGGCTATATCAATTTCTAATATGTTTGATAGAATTAAGAGGGTAAATTCCGTTGATTTCAAGGACAATAGGGTTATCAGGAGGGGAAGATAAAGAGATAGTCAGAAAGTGTGACTTGAGGAAAGCTTGAGTTACAGAAGTTTTTGGAGAGGTTATTGTCTAAGGACCAGTGGCATTTGTCAGTTTGAGAGGAGGTTAGGTCATAAACTTTTCTTCTTATAAAGGAAACCTTAGAACTTCGACTCTGAACAGTACAGAGATTCCTAGCTGCAATAAAAGAAGAGCGAGTTAAATCAGAGGGTGTGGCTTGTAAAGATTGCCGAGCTCGATTCCTGGCCTGGATAGCCAAGGAACAGGCACGGTCAAACCAAAGTTTAGAGGGAGAGAAAGTTTTTATAGAGGAGGGGATGTACGCCTCCATTCCTGAGGTCATGATCTCGGCAACTTTTAGGGTTACCTGAT
>JAXCGZ010009740.1:0-12500 GCA_037179515.1 Halocaridina rubra | reverse complement strand
CAATCCATAATAAGGCAAAGGAGTTGAGAGATGAGACTGTCCTTTTGAAAATTGAGGGCCATGGTGCTTATTGTCTTGACCTCTTAGCTAACGATTTCCGCTATCGCTTGAGGCGTATGAACAATTTCATGAACAGAAGATGTAAAGCTTCAGATCAGACATGTAACAGTAAAGGAGTCACTGAATACGACAAAATCTTCTACATGATTGTTTCAGATATTTCATTTTGACTTCTTAGTAACAAGCATGTCTACCACTTTGACCAGCTGACCAATGAATTTATGGAATTTCTCTCACAACATGGCGTAGTCAGTAAGAAATCCTTCAGACAAATAGGTTGAAAAAGCGATTGTTGAAGTACTTTGGGTTTGACATTCAGGTTATAATATTAAAGGGTAGAGATTACTATAATATGTGCATCTTCTTTGACCGTCAAAGAGCTCTGTGATGAACTAGTCTCTTCAGACTGAATTAATTGAGTGAGAGCTTTCAGATGATGAGGAAGAGGAGGTACTGCTCCCAAACGTGTCTAACAGTTCATACAATGTGGCATAACACTTGAGGGCTGAAGTGAAAGCATTCGAAAAGGTAGGGTGTGCAATCCCTTTCAGTAATGAAATTGTAATATCATCTGAAGATGCCTCTAGTCAAGTAATGGTTGAATTGTGCAATCACTTGGCGTGCTTACTAACAGAGGGAGATGAGTGTCTCGGTGAAGATGGCAAAGTCCAGCTTACCAAATATGATGACGAGAAGGTACTGAATTTGATGCAGGATATTGTAGGATGTCTTAGCATTAAGCCACTTCCTAAACACATTGGTGTTGCCATACATATTCTGAAGCAAACATGTAATAAAAGCCTTGCGACAATGATTAGCAAATTTGAACACTGCATCAGTTATCCCAATGCTCAGTGACACATCACAACAGCTGCCAATTATGTTTCTTAATGAGAAGAAAGGGAAGGGTTGTTCATGCCAACAAACATCACACAAGGACATTTTACCCAGTACACATTGGATAATTTATACTCTCATTCAGAGACAGAAGATGGTGGTAGTCTTGATGGTACAAAAGTATAATTTATCAGTACACATTTGAGGGAAAATGAAGTGGGGAAGTAGTGGGGGGCAGTGCTCCTTTAGAAAACAAGGAAACTGATTATCAGTGAACCAGACAAATTCAATTCAGTAAGTAGTAATCTGACCATGAAGGACAGATGACAGACTAGGTTTTGACGTGATATTGAACTTCCTCATGATGACATGGGGGGAAAAATGACAAAGACACTAGTAGCCTGACATTGAGCAGCTTCTTTGAATACAGTTCTGGGCAACATACAGAAAAAATAAAGATTTGTTAGGGCCATTGCTTCCTCAAAACCCAATCAATGCAGATGTAGTCCAGACCTCATTGGAATACTTCATCTCCTTGAGTCTTAAGATAGGTCAGGCTAGGACGTTGGATGTTTGTGACCAGGCGATATATGACATAGTAAAAGGCTTGGATAAGAGGGAACCAGAAAAGTACAAAGATGTTATTGTCCAACTTGGCGGTTTCCAAATTGCCTAGAACTTCTTGGGATCTATTGGATTTCTCATGAAGGAGAGTGGCATAGAGGACATTCTGATTTCTAGTGGTATCTGTGGGCAAGGGGAAGCCAATAAAGTCATGGCAGGAAAAGATTATTATGAAATGTTTCGTTATCAGTCATGATTGAGTGAGGCATTTTCCATCCTGAAATGGGAGGCATATGAGATATGGCTGTTGCTTGAGAAGAATAAGGAGACATTTTCTTTGCTTTCATCTCTGCTTGAAAGTCTTAGAAAGGCCTATGACAGGAAAGAGATGGATGAATTGCTGCACTCATGGAGGAGGTCATGAAATGCCTAGAGTCACTGGAGTCGCTCTGGGGAGATTTTGAGAAGGGATTACGGGTGACATCCCATCTTTGGAGCATGTACATAGACATGGTGCATATCCTAAGGCGTCACATCCATGTACAGTCCTGCCTTCCGATCTACCTCAGTAAGATGCAAAAGCTTCATGAAACAGCACCTGAAGTGCAAGAGGACTTTGCTGCTGTCAAATTCACAGTTCACCAGACTGCAGGACACTTCAATGGTGTGTGGACAGACCTTGCCCTTGAACAAACCTACAATAGGGAAGGCAAAACAAGTTTCTTTAAAGGTATAACACAGTCTGAATCAGCACGAGAGTACATTAAGGCTCTCCCGTTCATGACTTCTGTGTCTGAAACTGTAAAACAGATGGCACACATGGCCTCGCCGTAATCTGACCACCACAAGAAGCTGAGGATAGACGACTTGGAAGCCATGTTGCAGATCAGATGCACTGTGGAAGAGAAGATACAAAGCCCATTCAGTCCTACACTTGCAACAGATAAACTAATGAACATATCCACAGGTCATATTCTTGCAGCAAGTACACTGTTAGATGCTAAATGTTTTGGCTTGGAGGCAATGGATGCTGCCACAACGTCGAATGAAGACAAAACTGTCCTACCAAAGACAGAAGCATTCGCCACACATCTGAAGGAAAGGAGGAAAAAATGGACACTGTGAAACAAGTCATTAGCAATATGAATGCAGTGACAAAGGCACTTTGTTTCACACAGGACCTGAGTGATGAGGCATGGACTGAAGCATTTAGTTAGGAATGGCATGAGTACCCTCCCTCGTTGCTTGAGCCAGAGAAGAATGGATTTTCCATACGAAGAGCTTGTAAATCCTGCTATTATCCGCTCTACAGGCAGCGGTTGCCCACTATTGGGAACGGCTAAAGGAGATGCCTCCATCTGCATCTGATGCAGTTTATGGAGTCGATGCAATGGCATTCATTCAGTGGTTCATCACACTTGGTTCGAGTACATTTGGCCAACTTCAGGAAAGGTACAGGAACAAACTTCTGAATATGAAACCCAGGCATTGCACTGAAGTGCATTTCGTGGGCAGTCAATATGATTTTGGGTTAGAGAGTATAAAAGGGGATGAACACCAGTATGTTCCAGTGGATGGCATTAGCATCTCTGACTGGAAGACATTGCTTTCACTTCCACGTTCCCAGGAGTCTTTGTCAGATCAGCCTACTCAAGCAAGTTTCACTCAGCAATCCAGTGCTTCTTCCACATGAAGAGTATGGCAGGGGTGTGGATGGTGACAGGTTACTTCCTGTCATGAAGAACAAGCCATCAAAACCATCTGCTGCAAAGTTGATGTACTGCAAATGTAAGAAGAAATCGAACTACCTGAGGATTGCCCTTGTGAAAAAGCTGGAGTACCATGCATCATTGCATGTGCCTGCAATGGCGACAGAGAAAACTGTGGTCGGTTTCTGCCTGATGACAGTGATGATGATGAGTAAATAGAGCAAATGACACTTTTTCAGACAGTAAATGGTATGACTTGTCATTTTAGAACATGTTTAAGAGTATCGTGCAAATAGGTAGTATGAATGTCGGATTTCGATGTTTTTTTGAATGTATGCAAATCTTAAGTGACCAAGATGCCAGTAAGTTAAGTTCAGTTGGGGCATTCCTTTCCTTAAAACCATCAGAGGGGCACAAACAAAATATTTTAGGTGCAAAAGTTTCAATATATTGAGTATGAAGTAGGAAAAAATATGATTTTATTTCATACAAGACCTAGATTTTCAGCTTAACCCACTTTACGTGAACTTTTGACCTCCGCTGACCTCATGGATAGTCCAATCATGAGAATAATTTTTTTTTATGTAAAAAACCATTTTTATGAAAAAGGATGAGGGGTAAATTGTCGCACTCATCTCTGTCTTATGGGATATATGGTCAATTGAATTTCCCTCTACTCCAAAATTTCTTGGTTTTTGCAGTTGACGCCCCATGTTTAAGAAACGTCCCTACAGAATTCGCAAAATCCAAACTACCTTGCTAAAGTCCCTTTCCTGGTGGCTAACACTCACACAGACATGATCTAGTTGTCAAATATTTTATAGCAAGAGTGTCACTTCAAAATCAAATTTTGAGGTCTCGGATCCCAGGCTATCCTCTTGAGAGTTCAAACATTGAGAGCGAGGAATTTTACAGACATACTCATGTGTACCAATTTCACCTTAGAATTTTGGATCTTCATGTGCTTCAAAAGCAAAAGAAGAAGATATTTATAACAAAAAAATCAGATTTCAGATCTGCAAGAACTTTTTGTAATGGAATTATCGGCAGAGAGATAATAAAATAAGTGTAACGAAAACAAAATAAAAATGAAAAAATAAAACCCTTTTTAAGTTTTAGTCATGTACTCGAGTTTTTATCGCTCCCAATTTTCTCCGTCCTTCTCAACAAGGTGTCAGCTGCACTTTTAGAAGACCCAGTTTGGCTATTTTTAGAATTATTCATTAACTATTGTCTCGTAGTAATGGAAGCAATAGTCATATCTTAATATGTTTTTGCGCATTAGCTAAAATAAAATGCTATCAATGAATTTCAGTAGAAACCTTTTTTAGAAAAAATATGCACAGATTTGCATATCTCTCTATTGTTTTCCGACTTTACTAAGGGGGATAACATCATTGGAAAAGGCCACTGGTTATGCCTCAATGTAAATTGAATATATATTTCGAACAGTTAAATCCGATGTTATTTTTTCATCTAGGGAGAAACTAATGCAAATTATGCTTACTCTTTTGAACAAAAAATAGTGAGTAAGAAAAAGTATACCTATAAAAGTCAAAATTAACTTTCATGGATCAGTATTTATGAGGGACAAATCGAATCATGTCCTTCTCTTTTCTGAAAAATAGCTACTGATTTTTGAACTCGCAAATGTCTGGAAGTAGAAAATAAAAAAACAGAAAATGGAGTATTTGCCTTTTATTGTATGTCAGAGGAAGCTACAAGATGTGACAGCCTTAGTAAATGTAAACTCACTTCATATACAAAATTAAACTGCATTTCATTCACTCGCTCGCGCTCTCCTCTCTCATTATATATCATTCTGTTATATTCACATTTTTTAAAAAGGCCATCTGCGTTTATCATAGCAAAGAATATTATCATAAATATTTTGGTAATTTTATCAATGTTATACTTGGCTACTTTGTAAAAGTAGTTGATGATATCTTTAAAAGTCTTCTTAAATCCACTTTCATACAGCTATCACCTAATTGTAACTTGAACTTGACAAGAGTAAAGTTGCCAAAGATCTATAGCTAAAAAAAAGAAAAGCCATATTAGATTAAGAACCATCTGGTCCCCTTGTAAGGTAATTGATTTAAGCAACATAAAATTTCATGACAGTCTTATTGAATCTATTGTTCCACTCTCAAAGCTATCTTACATTCCTAGTTTGACGTTTTTATTAGTTGCTCTGAAAATGGACTTAAATATATTCTGCAAAAATATATTTATTTTTACCTAGGCTCTATTCATATATATATATATATATATATATATATATATATATATATATATATATATATATATATATATATATATATATATATATATATATATATATATATATATATATATATATATATATATATATATATATATATATATATATATATATATATATATATATATATATATATATATATATATATATATATATATATATATATATATATATATATATATATATATATATATATATATATATATATATATATATATATATATATATATATATATATATATATATATATATATATATATATATATATATATATATATATATATATATATATATATATATATATATATATATATATATATATATATATATATATATATATATATATATATATATATATATATATATATATATATATATATATATATATATATATATATATATATATATATATATATATATATATATATATATATATATATATATATATATATATATATATATATATATATATATATATATATATATATATATATATATATATATATATATATATATATATATATATATATATATATATATATATATATATATATATATATATATATATATATATATATATATATATATATATATATATATATATATATATATATATATATATATATATATATATATATATATATATATATATATATATATATATATATATATATATATATATATATATATATATATATATATATATATATATATATATATATATATATATATATATATATATATATATATATATATATATATATATATATATATATATATATATATATATATATATATATATATATATATATATATATATATATATATATATATATATATATATATATATATATATATATATATATATATATATATATATATATATATATATATATATATATATATATATATATATATATATATATATATATATATATATATATATATATATATATATATATATATATATATATATATATATATATATATATATATATATATATATATATATATATATATATATATATATATATATATATATATATATATATATATATATATATATATATATATATATATATATATATATATATATATATATATATATATATATATATATATATATATATATATATATATATATATATATATATATATATATATATATATATATATATATATATATATATATATATATATATATATATATATATATATATATATATATATATATATATATATATATATATATATATATATATATATATATATATATATATATATATATATATATATATATATATATATATATATATATATATATATATATATATATATATATTATATATATATATATATATATATATATATATATATATATATATATATATATATATATATATATATATATATATATATAGTATATATATATATATATATATATATATATATATATATATATATATATATATATATATATATATATATATATATATATATATATATATATATATATATATATATATATATATATATATATATATATATATATATTTATATATTTATATATATATATATATATATATATATATATATATATATATATATATATATATATATATATATATATATATATATATATATATATATATATATATATATGGTAGGAATGAACGCATTGTATCTGAATACCACTACGTTCACATTACAGTTTACACAACCTTACTCGTGGTTTTGCTTTCTCATTGAATTCAATTCCCAATCTCATTCGGGACCAACAATAACCTAATAAGCACATTACATATGTGAAAATAAGAAACATTTTTGCCCCGACCGGGACTTGAACCTAGGACCTAATATTACTTGGCCAAGGTGCTACCAACTACACCACAGAAGGTTAATGGGAAACAAACCTTACTGCTTATATCTGCTATGGTATGAATGAAAGCATTCTATCTGAATGCCACTATGTTCATATTACAGTTTCCCCAACCTCACTTGTGGTTTCATTTTCGCTTTGAATTCAATACCGATCTCGTTCGGGACCAACAATAACCATATAAGCACTTTACATATGTGAAAACATGAATTATTTTTACCCCGACAGGGACTTGAACCTGGGACTTATTACTACTAAGCCAAGGCGCTACCAACTACACCACATAAGGTTAAAGGGAACCAATAATAATAATAATAATAATAATAATAATAATAATAATAATAATAATAATAATAATAATAATAATAATAATAATAATAATAATAATAATAATAATAATAATAATAATAATAATAATAATAATAATAATAATAGAAAATTTTATTATGAATGTTATTATAATCAAAATAATATTAAAACAAAAATAATTCTTTGTCAAGACCAAAATATTCTTCAATTGTAAAAAAACAAAAAGAGAAGCAGTAATTGCAGTAACAGCCTAGAAGAAAAAAAGAAGAAAAGGAAAAATAAGAAGAAATATTATGTAAAATTTGCAATATATTTCTTTGTATTCAGACAGTGGTGGCTTAAGAATGAACCTCTGTGTAAGCCTAGATTACTGAATGTTTAACCACCTTCGAATGATATCCATCATGAGTTCAGTTAAAGCTCCGTTCATGGATTCTAAAAAAAAAAAAAAAAAAAAAAAAAAAAAAAAGTGTAGAATTGAAAAGGGGTTTTAAATGTCTGATAGTCGACTGATGATGGGTTTATATTCAGCAGTTTTTATCTTCACCTCTTTTCATATTGCTATGAGATCGTGGTCTCTCACGAGCATATTGGTAGCATTTTCAAATTTTGTCTTGAAGCTTTACTGATGAATACCCTTACTGAAATCAGCCCTTATCCTAATATCGGGTATTTTATCAGTACATTCAGATCTAGTGGCCTTTGAAATAAACATTTTATCATACTGAATGCTGACACTAAGACTGTCTGAACTTGATGACGAAAATTAACATAAGATGATTTCTATATAGCTGGCAGTAGTAGTCACATTATGGACATAGGTAAATGCCAGGCCCTGCCAGAAACATCAAACATCAATTTCTCTCTTTGCTCTGTTACAGTTAATCAGCCTAATAATCAACTGGTGTCCATTATCTGCTTTGAACACCAAGATATGTGAATTTAAACTTTTAATGCGTTAGAAAAAAGTGAATTTTTTAAAGACTTACATTAAAATTATGGCAACAATTACCACTAGCATATGTTAACTTATCTTGCAACTGCTGGATCATATAAATTATTCCTTTAAACTTATATTATTTGTATATAGTTGTAAATGTAATTTCGAATATAAAAATGAAGACAAAATTAGATTTAAAAAATAAATTTGTAGTTAACATATCCACACTGACAAACATTACACCCAAATACATATTCACATACACACACACACACACGCACACACACACACACACACACACATATACATTAATAGTATAGTAGATTAGCTGTAAGATTTGTTTCCCTTTAGTAGGTTGGCCATGGCACCAGCCGCCCGTTGAAGACTGTGACTGAAGATATTAGGATTCAGCTAGGACTAGTCCAGACACTTTTGGGTTGAGTCCTCCTTCAGGACTGTTCTTTTCTCATGCCTACATCTACACTGAATATCCTGGCAGATTCCTTACACATCTCCTGCTATTCCATTACATTTAACAAGTCACAACACTCCCCATATGTCTCTTTTCTCTCCTTTTCCCACATATTTGCTACTATTTATGGAAGGTCCACACCTCATGGCCCCCAGTACACGGCATAGAGGGGTGCAAAGAATCTCCGAGGTTCGTGTTGACTCCACTATTGGCTTGAGGACAGACACGCCTGGTGTTAGTAATGGCTCTGCTCTTAACCTTGCACCCCCTAATAGATCTGCTTCTTTCACCTTTCACTATTCTAACATGCATGGGATGAACTCGAATCTTTTGTCTGTGGAACGGCACTTGGGTACTTACCTCCTCACCCTCCTCCTTCTGTCTGAAACCCAACATTCTATGCATGTATCCACTGACCCATTTCAAATCTCTCACTATAATTTGTATACTCGTTTTCAGTTCAAAGGTGGGGTCTGTGCCTGCAGTACTAACACTCCTATTGTGAGGCTCATGGACCTTGAATCTCCTGACTCTGATGTTCTCTGGCTTAAAATCTATCTCTCCATTACCACTATTTTCCTTTGCTTCTGCTACTGTTCTCCAAACTCCATTGAGTTTGTGTCTTATTTTGAATATCTGTCCTCGTGCCATTAGTCCTTGCTATCTTCTCACCCACATGCCGAAGTTCTCTACTTTGGAGACTTCATTGTACACCACAGTGAGTGGCTTCATTCTTCTCACACTGATTTGGGAGGCATTGAGGCCCTTACTTTCTCTATTACTCACCATCTAGAGCAAATTATCAAATATCCTACTCGTGCTCCTGATCTTCACAAACATGCAGCACACTATCTAATTTCAATATCTTCCATTTTCGCTCCCCCTCCACCAATCCCTCCTACTCGGTGCCGCCTTCGGCACTTTCAGGGAACCAAACATGATAATTTGCGTAACTTCCTTTTTGACTTTCCATGGAATGACTATTGCTTTCGGTCCCACAACCCTGATAATGTAGCTCTAAAAGTTGCCAAGATCATGACCCTCTTTAATAAAAATTTTCTCTCCCCCTAAACCTTGGTTTGACAGTGTCTGCTCAATGACAATCCAGGCCAGGAATCGGGCACACTGATCTTACCAAGCCTCTCTTCTGATTTAACTTGCTCTGCTTTTATTGTAGCTAGGAATCGCTGTACTGCTCAGATTCCAAGGTCTAAGCATCATTTTACATAAGGAAAGTTGATGACCTTAATTCCTTTCCCACCGAGAGATGCTTCTGATCCTTAGCCAAAAACCTCTCCAAAAACTTCTGTAACTCAAGCTTTCCTCCTCTCATTTATTCCGATGGTTCTATAGCTTGCTCTCCCACTGACAAAGCCACTCTCTTTAGCTCACATTTTTCTGCCAACTCTTTTATAAGCAATTCCAGCTCACTTGTACCTTAATCTTTTTCCCTTTCTAACCCTGTGCCCTCCCTTATCCTTTTTTCAAGCAAAGTTCATAAGGTTCTTCGCTCTCTAAAGACGAACAAGGCATCTGGTCCCGATGGTATCCCTGTAAGGCTCATTAAGGAGTTTGCATATGAACCGCCTCGCGTGCTTTGCCGTCTTTTTTGCCTCATTTGGTTAATCAGTATCTATCCTTCATCTAGGAAGCATGCTCTATTTCAACCTGTTCCCAAGAAGGGTGACCACTCTATTCCTTCAAACTAAGGACCTTTTGCCCTAACCTCCTCTATTACTAAAGTTTTAGAAAGTTTGCTCAATGTTCACTTCCTGAAACGCCTTTAATCTAACTCACTTATCTCCGATCACTAGTACGGCTTCCGCAAGGGAAGATCCACTGGTGACCTCCTGTCCTATCTTACTCATGTATGGTCATCTTCTCTGAGGAACTTTGGGGAAGCCTTTGTCGTTGCCCTTGATATTTCTATGGCTTTTAACAAAGTCAGGCAGAAGTCTCTGTTGGCCAAACTCCTGCCTATGGCGTTACCCCATCTCTCTGTGCTTTGATTTCCAGTTTTCTTTCTGACCGTCTATATCTGTAGTTGTTGATAGTACTACATCCAGCCCTTTCTCTGTTACCAGTGGTGTTCCACAGAGCTCTGTTCTTTCACCTACTCTGTTCCTTCTCTTCATCAATGATCTTCTATAATCCACATCTTCCTCCCTTCTTCATGCCTTTGCTGTTGATTCTACACTTCACTTGTTCTCTGCCTTTTCTTCACAACCTTCATCTGTTAGTCATGATAAGTCTTGTGTCACTCTTTCTTCTATGCTTAACTCCGATTTGCAGAGAGTATCTGAGTGGGGCACTCAAAATTTAGTTAAATTCAATGCCTCCAAGACACAGTTTCTGGCTATCACTTTATCTTCTTTACCTCCTGATAACCCTATTGTCTTTGAAACTAACGAAATTTACCTTCTATATCTATCAACATATTAGGAATCCATATAACCTCTAACATGTCTTGGAGGAATCACATAATCCAAATTTCTACATCTTCATCCAAAAAATTGGGGGTTTTGCTTCGTTTCCGTCATTACTTTTCCTCTTTACAGTTACTTAAAATTTATAAAGGTTTTATCCGTTCCTGCTTAGAAACCTGCTCACACATCTGGGGTGCTTCTTCTTATACTTCTCTCCTTGATAGGGTTGAATCTAATGCAGTCAGACTCAATAATGATCTTTCTCTTACTCCTAATCTGGATCCTCTCTTTCTTCGCCATAAGGTATCTTCCCTTTCATTTTTCTATCGCTACTACTTCTATAGCTACTCTGATGAGTTGATGAGTTGCATCCCTCCCCCACTGCCGAGGCCGCGTAACAACCACCAAGCGGCCTCATCTCACAGGTGTTGTGTGGAGATTTGTAGCTTGCGAATTGGTCAGTGCAGCGACTGCTTCTTCCCATCTTCTTCCAGACTCTGGAACTCTCTTCCTCCTTCTGTCATTCCTAATTCTTATGACCTATCATCCTTAAGAAATCGGATCTATCGTCATCTCAGGGCCTAGTCCTCTATATCTCTGGGTTCTCTGTACTTTGACTTTTTTTTCTGTGTTGTTTTCCTTTGTGTGATTTTACCTCATCTCTGCTTTGTCCTTAACCTTTTTTATTTTCCTTCGTCTTGGTGCTTTCTTGTGCCTGGCCCTTTATTGATTAGGGTAAGTTTTGCCTGTCCCGGTGTCACAATCATTAAAAAAAAAAAATCTTCTGTGGTGTAGTTGGTTGCGCCTTGGCACAGTAATTATGTGTCCTAGGTTCAAGCTTTAGTGTGAGTAAAAATTTCTTATATATATATATATATATATATATATATATATATATATATATATATATATATATATATATATATATATATATATATATATATATATATATATATATATATATATATATATATATATATATATATATATATATATATAAATAAATATATATATATATAT
>JAXCGZ010009739.1:10000-87284 GCA_037179515.1 Halocaridina rubra | reverse complement strand
TATTATTGCTTCTGCTCTTTTTTCTAATAATATTGATGTTATCACTATTTTTCATTATATATTTTTCTAATATCTGTTATTTATATATTATTTATAATATAGCTTGTATTACTGATATGTTCTAATTTTCATTACTATTATTTTATTTCAGATTTTTTAAATGGATTTTTTTTAAATTGCCAATATTAATGCTAATATTAGTAGCTGCTGTTACAATTGCTAAAACAAATGCAATTGTTTTTAAATTTTGGTGTTTTAGTAATAGTTACAATTTGGTTATTATTACAATTTTCGTCTTTATTGTTACTATTGTAGCACTATTGCAATTTTGTTCGTTATTGGTATTATTGCTATCTTTAATGAATTTTTAATCATTCTCTTATAGCTGATAATTAAAAAATAATTTTAGTATTGTTCAATTATTTCTACTAAGCATAATGGTTTCCTGCTATAATTGATATTATTATTAACATTTTTCCATTATTCTTATTTGCTAAAAATTATTAATTATGTCTTTTTTACGAATATGTGTTTTATTTTTATATTTGATCTTTATAAGCATGGGTTCTTTTTGCAATTTTAATTATTCCTTTTATTATTGATGTTATCATCTCATCTTTTGATTTATTTTGTCAGTATTTGAGATATTTTTTATATTATGGTAAATACTATTGTTTTCATTTATTGTTTAATTTATATATTTATTGCTACTTTAGATGTTTTATATATGACATTTTCATAATTAACATTTCATATTTCAAGTGGCTAGAGAGTTTTTGTTTGAAATCCCCTATTTATCTTTAATTCTAGAAGGCAATTTTACAATTTAAAAAAAATACCTGAGTTTATTTATTGTTGTTGGAGTATTTTTTTTTATTATTACAACTTTATAAAAATTATTACTATTTTTATTATTACTGTTACAATTAATGGTATTATTACAAATTAGCTCAAGATTGTTACTATATGATATATTTTACTTTTTTTGATCACTATTGCGGTTTCTGCTTGTAAATGTGATTTTTTTTCATCAACTTAATAATAATAATAAACTTTATTTCCATTTTACAATGGGTATTCGTCAGCCAGGACAAGCCCCAACCCCCCACTGTGATGTCCACCCACAGCAGTTCCTGCCAGTAAACAGCTTAATCTCTCGGTCTTGGACGGGGACCGATCTTTCGACCTCGTGAATGCGAAGCCAGCGCGTTACCACTGTTTTAATTAACCTATGTATTATTAATTTTCGTAGTTAACGTTAACATTTATATTTATTTTAGTAGATAATGTAACTATTTCTGTAAAGAATGCAATTGTTTTGAATCTTGGTGTTGAAGCCATTTTTGCTATTATTACAACTTTATTGAAATTATTACTATTTTCATCATTATTATTACATTTAGTGGTACATGTGAAGATATCATCATTAACAATATTTTCATTTCTAATGGCTAAAGAGTTTTTGTTTAAATTCTTCTATAGATAACTAAGTTTTGAAGTTTATGTTAATATATCTGCAAAAATACAATTGCTTTAATTATTGGTGTTGAAGTTACTTTAATGATATTTTGATATTTATGATTACAATTCTTGTTTTAATTGCCATATTGGTAATTATTTTCAATATTGTTTATATTGCTGATATATTCACCTTTTCATTACTATTTTGTTATTTCAGATTTTTTTTTATTATTTTCGTTTAAATTGCCATTCGTAATGCTAATATTAGTAGTTATGTTTAATTTTGGTGTTATTGTGAGATAGCTACAATTTTGTTATTGCAATTTTCTTTTTACTGTTACTATTGCAGTTGTATTGATATTATGGTCAATATTGAAATTATTCCTATCTTTAATGGTTTTTTCATTATTATGTTATTGCTGATAATTAAAAAAAAGGTCATTTTAGTATTGCTCCATTATTACTAATAAGCATAATAGCTTCCTGGTACAATTGATATTTTATTGATATTTTCAATTAGTCTGACTTCAATAATTATTAGTTTTCTTTCTTTTTTTTTAAACAATTTGTGTTATTTTAATTTGTTCTTCATAATGAAGGGTACTTTTTGCAATTCTTATTATTCCATTAATTATTCAATCTTCTCTTCCTTTGACTTTCTTGTCAGTATTGTAGATAATTTTGAAATTTAGGTCATTACTATTATTTATCATTTATTAATACAATTGTCCACATGATTATCATTATTGGTTATATTATTGCTTATTTGTATCAGTATTGCTACTTTGGCCGTTATATATGACATTTTCATCATTAATATTATTCATAATTTTAGTAGCTAGATAGTTTTTGTTTAAATTTCCCTATTTATTTATAATTCTAGTAGGTAATGCTAATATTTCTGAAAAGAATACACTTGCTTTGATTATTATGTTGGAGTAATTTTTTTTTACTATTTTAACTTTATAAATATAATTACTATTTTTATTATTGTTACAATTAATGGTATTATTACACAATTGCTCATAATCGTTAAAATTGGTTTTATTATTGTTATTTTAATCAGTATTGCTGATTTTGCTGGTATATGCGATTTTTTTTTTATTTACCGTATGTATTGTTAATTTCTTTTATTAGCGATGTTGTCATCGCTTCTTTTGACTTATTGGCATGTTCAGCAGATTTTTTGTTTAAATTCTATTATTTCCCATTCATAATTGCAATTTTGCACATAAATATTACCATTTGCTTTATAATTGTTTTTCTTTCATCAGCATTACTACTTATGGTGCTACAAATTATTTTTTACCATTAATATTATTGTTATTTTTGATGCCTAGGGAAATTTGTTTGAATGATTCCTATATCTATTTTTAATTTAGTAGATGATTTTATTATTTCTGTAAATAATGCAATGGTTTTGATTATTGACGTTTGAGCCACTTTTGCTATTATTACAATTTTATTGACATTATTGTTACTTTAAGAGTAATTGCACTTTTGCTCATAATTGTTACTTTTGATTTTATTATTGTTTTTTTTTATCTATATAGTTGCTTTTACTGGCATAAGTGATATTTTCATTATTAACAGTATGCTTATTTCTAATGGCTAAAGAATTTTTGTTTGAATTCCCCTAAATAATATTAATTTCTGTAGTTAAAGTCAATATTTATTCCTAATTTTAGTAGATAATGTTGCTATTTCTGTAAAATATGTAATTGCTATGATTATTATTGTAGTCATTTGAGTATTTATTGCAAATTTGTTCTTATTTGTTACTATTCTTGTTTTGTTACCAATTTGGTCATTATTGTTACCATTGCTCTTAGTGATGCCTTTTTATTGCTAATAATATTGATATTATTACTATTTTTTTCATTATTATTACAATTAGTTTTATTATTACAAAATAACTCTTAATTGTTACATGTTTTATTTTTGCTTTTTGATCACTATTGCTGCTTTTGCTCATACAAGTGATTTTATTATTTACATTATTCTTATTTCTAATGGCTAAAGAGTTTTTGTTCGAATTACACTTTGGATAATTAAATGTTGAATATGTTAATTTTTCTATAAAGAATGCAATATCTTTGATTATTGGTGTTGCAGTTATTTTTGTTGCTATTTTGTTATTATTTCCACTTTGGGCTTTATAGTTAGAAAAAAATTATTTCATATTTTTAGTTTTGCTAGTATTACTGATATGTTCTTATTTTCATTGCTAAGTTGTTATTTCGGAATTTTAAATTGCGTTCGCTTGAATTGCCTGTGTTACTATTAATATTAGCAGTTATTGTTACTAATGCAATTTTTTTAATATTGGTGTTTTGGTGAGATTATAACAATTATGTTATTATTACAATTTTCGCTTTTATTGTTATTTTTGTAGTTCTGTTGCTATTATGTAGATATTATTGCCATTGCTCGTATTTGCTAATAATATTAGTGTTATCACCATTTTTTCATTATTTTTACAATAAGCTTTAATATTAAAATTTTTCTTATAATTATTACCATTTTATAATTGCTTTTTTATCAGTAATCCTGCTTTTGATCTAACAAATGATTTTTCCATCATTAACATTAGTCTTATTTCTAATGGCTAAAGAGTTTTCGAAGTTTATATTAATAGTTCCTTAAAGCATGCAATAACTTTGATTATTGGTGTTGCCGATATTTTGGTTGTTATTTTGTTATTATTACAACTTTGGAGTTTATAGGTACAATTCTTGTTTTCATTGCTATTGTGGCCATTATTTTTAATATTGCTTGTAGTACAGATATGTTCGTAGGTTTCATTACTATTTGTGTTATTTCAGATTTATAATTTTTTTCGTTTGATTGCCAATATAAAATTGCTAATATAAATGCAATTGTTTTTAATTGTGATGTTTTGGTGATATAGTTGCAATTTTGTTATTATTGGAATTTTTTATATTACTATTTTTGTTCATTTGTCAAGGTGATTAGTATTGTTACTATAGCAACCTTATTGGTTATTTCAATATTCTTTTATTGCTAATAGTTAAAATGTATTTTAGGTATTGCTCTATTTACTACTAAGCATAAAATTTACCGGAACAATTGATATTATTATTGATATTTTTCTATTATTACTATTTTTCTAAAATTATTGCTATTTTTGTCATTGTTATTACTACTTGTGTTATTATTCTAATTCCTTCTTTTATATTCATGGGCACTTTTCGGCAATATTTATTATTTATTTTATTAGTGATGTTGTTATCGCATCTTTTAGTTTATTTGCATGTTCTACAGATGTTTATGATATTTTTTTGTAAATTCTATTTTTTTTTCATTTATAATTGCAATTTTGCACATAAATATTACTAATGGCTTTATTATTGTTTTTATTTGATCAGTATTACTACTTTTGGTGTTACAAATTATTTTTTCACCATAAAATTTTTTTCTTATTTCTAATGACTAGAGAGTTTTGTTTAAATTCATATATTTATTTTTAATTTGTAGATAATTTTATAATGTAAATAATGCAACTGTTTTAATTATTGATATTTGAGCCATTTTTGTTATTATTACAACTTTAATGACATTATTATTGTTTAATCATTATGGTTACATTTAGAGTAATTATTACAATTTTACTCATAATTGTTACTTTCGGTTTTATTATAATTTTTATCAATATAGCTGCTTTTGTTGGTATAAGTGATAATTTTATCTTTAACATTATTCTTATTTTCAATGGATAAAGAATTTTTGTTTGGCTTCCCCTATGTAATATTGATTTTTGTTGTTAAAGTCAATATTTATTCTTAATTTTAGTAGATAATGTTGCTATTTCTGTAAAAAATCTAATTGCCATTATTAATATTAATATTAGTAGTTATGGTTATTCTTTCTAATATAAATGCAATTTTTTTAATGTTGGTGTTTTTGTGAATTTGCTACAATTTTGTTATTATTACAATTTTCATTTTAATTGCTGTTATTATTATAGTTGTATTGCTATTTTGTCGTTATTATTGCTACGGCTCTTATTTTCTAATAATATTGATTTTATCATTATTTCTTCATTATTGTTACAATTAGTGATAATATTAAAATTTATCTAATAACTGTTACTCTTTTATTATAGCTTTTTTGATCAGTATTCCTGTTTTTTGGTCTGAGAAGTGCTCTTTTTATCATTAACATTATTCTTATTTTTAATGGCTAATGAGTTTTTATTTAAATTCCCCTATGGATATCTAATTTTTGAAGTCTATGGTAATATTTCTTTAAAGCATGCAATAGCTATGATTATTGGTGTTGCAGATAATTTGGTTGAAATTTTGTTATTAATACAACTTTGGGGTTTATAGTTATGATTCTTTTTTTAATTTCTATAATGGTCATTATTTATAATAATGCTTGTGTTACTGATATGTTCTAATTTTCATCACTAGTGTTTTATTTCAGATTTTTATTTTTTTAATTGCCATTATTAATGCTAATATTAGTATTTATTGTTAAAATTGCTAAAACAATGCAATTGTTTTTATATTGTTGTTTTGGTGATATAGTTACAATTTCGTTATTGTTACAATTTTAGTCTTTATTGTTACTATTGTAGCTCTATTGAATTTTATTATTGCTATCTTTCATGTCTTTTAAATTATTCCCTTATAGCTGATAATTAAAAACTTATCTTAGTATTGCTCAATTATTTCTACTAAGCATAATAGTTTTCTGATGCAACTGACGTTATTATTGACATTTTGACATTGTTACTTTGTAAAAAAAAAATTACGTCTTTTTTTTACTAAATTGTGTTTTATTTTTTTATTTGTTCTTTATTTTCATGGGTACTTTTTGCAATTTTTATTTTTCCTTTCATTATTGATGTTATCAACTCATCTTTTGACTTTTTTGTCAGTACTGGAGATATTTGTCTTTACTTTTGTAAATACTATTGTTTTCATTATTTTTTTTACAACTTTGCATTTTTTTTTTTTTTTTGAGTGTGACACCGGGATAGGCAGAAACTGCCCTCATCAACAAAGGCCCGGGCACGAGGAAACACCAAGACGAAGGAAAAGAAAAAGTTAAGGGCAAGGCAGAGATGAGGTAATGTCACACAAAGGAAAACGACAGACAGAAAAAACAGTCAAAGTAAAGAGGACCCAGATATATGGAGGACTAGGCTCTGAGATGACGATAGATCTGCTTTTTGAAGGATGAAAGGTCATAAGAATTAGGAAAGACAGAAGGAGGAAGAGAGTTCCAGAGTCTGGAGGTAGATGGGAAGAAGCAGTCGCTGCACCGACCAATCCGCGAGCTACAAATCTCTACACAGTACCTGTGAGATGAGGCCGCTTGGCGAGTGTTACGCGGCCTTGGCAGTGAAGGAGGGATGCAACTTGCCAACTCATCAGAGCAGCGATGGAAGTAGTAGCGATAGAAAAGCGAAAGGGAAGATACCTTACGGCGAAGAGAGAGAGAATCCAGGTTAGAAGTAAGAGAAGGATCATTAATGAGTCTGACGGCCTTAGATTCAACCCTATCAAGAAGATAAGTAAAGGAAGAAGCACCCCAGATGTGTGAGCAGTATTCTAAGCAGGGGCGGGTAAGACCTTTGTAAATTTTAAGTAACTACAATGAGGAAAAGTAATAACGAAAACGAAACAAAACCCCCAATTTTTTGGATGAAGATTTAGAAATTTGGATTATGTGATTCCTCCAAGACAAGTTAGAGGCTATATGGATTCCTAATATATTGATAGAGTTAAGAGGGTAAATTTCATTAGTTTCGAAGACAATAGGGTTATCAGGAGGGGAAGAAGATAAAGAGATAGCCAGAAACTGTGTCTTGGAGGCATTGAATTTAACTAAATTTTGAGTGCCCCATTCAGATACTCTCTGCAAATCGGAGTTAAGAGTAGAAGAAAGAGTGATACGAGATTGATTACGAGTAACAGATGAAGGTTGTGAAGAAAAGGCAGAGGAAAAGTGAAGGGTAGAATCATCGGCAAAGGCATGAAGAAGAGAGGAAGATGGGGACTGTAGAAGATCATTGATGAAGAGAAGGAAGAGAGTAGGTGAAAGAACAGAGCCCTGTGGAACACCACTGGACACAGAGAAAGGGCTAGATGTCGCGCCATCAACAACTACAGATATAGAACGGTCAGTGAGAAAACTGGAAATCAGAGAACAGAAAGAAGGGGTAAAGCCGTAGGCAGGGAGTTTGGCCAACAGAGCCTTGTGCCAGACTCTGTCAAAAGCCTTAGAGATATCAAGGGCGACGACAAAGGATTCCCCATAGTTCCTCAGAGAAGATGACCATACATGAGTAAGATAGGACAGGAGATCACCAGTGGATCTTGCCTTGCGGAAGCCGTACTGGTGATCGGAGATAAGTGACTTAGATTCAAGGCGTTTCAAGAAGTGAGCATTGAGCAAAGTTTCGAAAACTTTAGCAATAGAGGAGGTTAGAGCAATAGGTCGGTAGTTAGAAGGAATAGAGCGGTCACCCTTCTTAGGAACAGGTTGAACTAGAGCATGCTTCCAAGATGAAGGATAGATACTGGTTGACAGAATGAGGCGAAAAAGACGGCAAAGCACGGGAGCCAGTTCATCTGCAAACTCCTTAAGGAACCTTGCAGGGATACCATCGGGACCAGATGCCTTGTTTGTCTTTAGTGAGTGAAGAACCTTATGAACTTTGCGTGAAGAAAGGATAAGGGAGGGCATAGGGTTAGAGAGGGGAAAAGACTGAGGAACAGGTGCGCTGGAATCGTTGATAGAAGAGTTGGCAGAAAAATGAGAACCAAAGAGAGTGGCTTTGTCAGTGGGAGAGCAAGCTATAGAACCATCAGAACGAATGAGAGGGGGAAAGCTTGAGTTACAGAAGTTTTTGGAGAGGTTTTTGGCTAAGGACCAGAAGCATTTGTCAGTGGGAGAGGAGTTAAGGTCATCAACTTTCCTTCTTATAAAGGAAGCCTTAGACCTTCGAATCTGAGCTGTACAGCGATTCCTAGCTATAATAAAAGCAGAGCGAGTTCAATCGGAAGGAGAGGCTTGGTAAGATCGGTGAGCCTGATTCCTAGCCTGGATAGCCATGGAGCAGGCACGGTCAAACCAAGGTTTAGGTGGAGAGAAAGTTTTTGTAGAAGAGGGGATGTACGCCTCCATTCCCTCGGTCATGATCTCGGCAACTTTTACAGCTACCCGATCAGGGTTGCAGGACCGAAAGCAGTAGTCATCCCATGGAAAGTCAAAGAGAAAGTTACGCAAATTTTCATATTGAGTTCGCTCGAAGTGCCAAAGGCGGCGTTGAGTAGGAGGGATTGGTGGTGGGGGAGCGAAAATGGAAGAGACCGAGATCATGGAGTGGTCAGATTTACCAAGAGGGGAAAGCACGGAATAAGAGTAGCTTGAAGGGTTAGAAGTAAAAAAGCGGTCAAGAATGTTAGCAGCTTGTTCGTGACGATCAGGAACACGAGTAGGATGTTCAATAATTTGCTCCAGATCATGAGTAATAGAGAAAGCAAGAGCCTCGCTTCCTCCCACATCAGTGTGAGAAGAATGAAGCCACTCACTGTGGTGTACATTGAAGTCTCCAATGTAGAGAACTTCGGCATGTGGGTGAGAAGATAGCAAGGACTCATGGCACGAGGAGAGATATTCAAAGAAAGATACAAACTCGGTGGAGTTTGGAGAACAGTAGCAGAAGCAAAGGATGATAGTGGTAGTGGAGAGATAGACTTTTAGCCAGAGAACATCAAAGTCAGGAGATTCAAGGTCCATGAGCCTCATAGTAGGAGTGTTAATGTTGCAGTAAGCACAGACCCCACCTTTGGAACGAAAACAAGTATACAGATTATAGTGGGAGATTTGGAAAGGGTCAGTGGAAGCATGTATAGACAACTGGGTTTCAGATAGGAGGAGGAGGTTAGGGAGGAAAGAGCCCAAGTGCTGTTACACAGACGAAAGATTAGAGTTCAGCCCACGAATGTTTGAATAGTGAAGAATGAAAGAAGCAGATCTATTAGGAGGTGCAAGGTTAAGAGCAGAACCATTACTACCACCAGGCGTGTCTGCCCTCAAGCCAATGGTGGAGTCAACACGATACCCGGAGATTCTTCGCACCCCACTATGCCGGGTACCGGGGGCCATTAGTTGTGAACCTTCCATAAATAATGACAAAATGTGAGGAAAAGGAAAGCAAAAGAGACAGATGTGCAGAATGTAGTGACTTGTCAAATGTAATGGAATAGCAAGAGATGTGTAATGAATATGCCAGAATATTCAGTGTAGATGTAGGCGTGAGGAAAGAACCGTCCTGAAGGAAGATTCAACCTGGAACTGTCTGGACCAGTCCTAGTCGCATCGCTATTGGTTATAATATTGCATATTTCATATATATGTTGCTAATTTTTGATGTTATATACGACACGTTCATCTTTAACATTTCATATTTCAATTGATTAGAGAGTTTTTGTTTGAATTCCCCTATTTAACTCTAATTTTAGAATGCAAATTTAGTTTTTTTACAGTTATTTTGTTGGAATATTTTTTTATTTTTACAACTTTATAGAAATTATTACTATTATTATTATTATTGTTACAATTAATCGTATTATTACAAATTAGCTCATAATTGCTGCTATAGTAACAATACTGATCAAATTAAGAAAAGAACAAAAATAGTAATAAAGCACACGAAAAATTGCAATAATTAAAAAATTTTAACTATTAGAAATAAGAATTACATTAATGATGAAAAAATTATTTGTAACACCAAAAGTAGTAATACTGGTAAAATAAAAACAACAATAAAGCTATTGGTAATATTTCTGTGCAAAATTGCAATAATAAATGAAAAATAGAATTTACAAAAAAATATAAAAGACATCTGCAGAACATGCAAATAAGACAAAAGATGCGATGACAACATCACTAATAAAAGAAATAATAAATATTGCTAAAAAGCATTCAGAAGAAAATAATTAAAAAATCTGAAATTATACAATGGTTATGAAACTTACGAACATATCAGTAATACAAGCAATATTAACACTAATGGCCATAATAGCAATGAAAACAAGAATTGTTCCTATAATCCATAAAGTTGTATTAATAACAAAACAACAACCAAAATATCTGCAACACCTGTAATCAAAGTTATTGCATGCTTTAAAGAAATATTAATATAGACTTTGAAATTAGATATCCATAGAGGAATTCTAACAAACACTCTTTAGCCATTACGGAATAATGATAAAAAAAGCAATAATATAACAGTAACAACTATGAGAAAAATTGTAATATTAAAACTAATTGTAAAAATAATGAAAAAATAGTGATAACATGCATATCATTAGCAAATAGGATCAATAGCAATAATAACTACAAAATAACAATAGAACTACAAAAAAAAAAACGAAAATTGTAATAATTACATAATTGTAACAATCTAACCAAAACACCAATATTAAAAAAAATGCATTTATTTTAGCAAGAGTAACAATAACTACTAATATTGATAGTAATAAAGGCAATTCAAGCATAAACAATTTAAAATTCTGAAATAACATAAATAGTAATGAAAATAAGAACATAGTAATACAAGCAAAATTAAAAATATCAACCATAAAAACAATGATATCAAGAATAGTAACTATAATGCCCAAAGTTGAAATAATGCCAAAATAACAACAAAAATAACTGCAGTAAAAGGAATCAAAGATATTGCATTCTCTATAGGAAAATTAACAGAAACTTGAAAAATTAGTTATCCAAAAGTAATTCCAACAAAAACCTCTTTAGTCATTAGAAGTAAGAATAATGGTAATGATGATAAAATCACTTGTATGAGCAAAATCAGCAATACTGATAATAAAAAAGCAAAAATAAAACATATTGTTAGAATTAAGAGTTATTTTGTAATAATAACACTAATTGCAACAATAATGAAAAAAATAGTATTAATATCAACATTATTAGCAACAAGAAGGCATAAGCAGTAGTAATAATAATATCTGCAACACCAATAATCAAAGTTATTGCATGCTTTAAAGAAATATTAATATAGACTTCGAAAATTAGATATCCTTAGAGGAATTCGAACAAAAACTCTTTAGCCATTAGAAATAAAAATCATGCTAATGATGTAAAAATCACTTGGTAGCCCAAAAGCAGGAATACTAATCAAAAAAGCAATAATAAAACAGTAATAATTATGAGAAATTTTTTAATATTAAAACTAATTGTAAAAATAATGAAAAATACTGATAACATCAATATTATTAGCAAATAGGAGCAATAGCAATAATAACTACAAAATAGCAATAGAACTAAAAAAATAACAATACAAAGCGAAAATTGTAATAACATAATTGTAACAATCTCACCAAAACAATATTAAACAAAATGCATTTATAATAGCAAGAGTAACAATAACTACTAATATTAATAGCAATAAGGGCAATTCAAGCGAAAGCAATATAAAATTCAGAAATAACAAAATCGTAATGAAAATATGAACATATCAGTAATTTTATCTATCTACCTTGGCTGTTTCCCCTTTTAATTGGGGGGTAGCCGACATAAAAAAAAACAATAAGGGGGATTACTTTGTTCTATGGGCAATGACGAGGGAGCTAGCGACCGTTCAGATGGTACTGCTGGGGTGCCACAGTCCATCCTCCCGACTCTTCCACAACCTGTGACGCTTCACAACTGCCAACTCCCCTACTGCCCCTACCACAGGACTACCTCTGTAAGATGTAGCCCCGTGGTAACAGCAGATGCACATGAGCGCTGCGTCACAGTCGCTCGCCACTCATTCCTATTCCTAGCACGCTCACTTGCTTCCCTCACATCCATCCTCCTATCATTCAGGGCTCTCTTTACTCCATCCATCCATCCAAACCTAGGCCTCCCTCTAGCATTTCTCCCATCAACTCTCGCATTCATCACCTTTCTCAGCAGTCTTTCATCATCCATCCTTTCCACATGGCCAAACCATCTCAGAACATTCATATCTACTCTGGCTGCAATTTCTCTCCTCACGCCCGTTCTTGCTCTCACCACTTTATTCCTAACCCTATCCAACCGAGATACACCAATCATACTCCTCAGGCATTTCATCTCAAACACATTTACTTTCCGTCATTCACTTACTTTCATACTCCCAATTGTTTTTCTGCGGTACGGCCAATGTTTGTAGAAAGTGTCAAGGAGATATATGACCGGACCCATGAGACTTAGCATCTGGCATCGAGTACCTGAAGAGGATGGGAAAGGCCAAGAAGTTAGCCATTTCCTAAACCACAAGAAACACAAACATTTGACCCGTACGTATGTACATGCCCTGGAGAGATACCCAATAGCCACGCTCTGACCTGGAACTTTTCCGTTCTATAGGCTTGTCGAAATAGCTCCTCCCCAAAATAGGAGGGACTCCACTTCGAACCTGGCGTTGATTTGCAGGACTGGATGTCAAGCCACGCCCTGCCCTTGGGGTATTTCAAGAACCACCCAGGGCAGACACAGTTAGTCAGAGAGCGACAGTTAGTTAGAACTTTGCTATTTTTGTCATTTTAATAGTCTACTTGTGTTATTATTCAAATTCCTTCATTATATTCATTGGCACTTTTTGGCAATATTTATTATTTCTTTTATTAGTGATGTTGTCATCGCATCTTTTGTCTTATTTGCATGTTCTGCAGATGTTTTTTATGTTTTTTTGTAAATTCTATTATTTTTTATTTATTATTGCAATTTTTCACGGAAATATTACCAATGGCTTTATTATTGTTTTTATTTTATCAGTATTACTACTTTTGGTGTTACAAATTATTTTTTCACCATTGTTGTTATTCTTATTTCTAATGCCTAGAGAGTTTTGTTTAAATTGTTTTTATTATTGATGTTTAAGCCATTTTTGCTCTTATTGCAACTTTAATGACATTATTACTGTTTAATCATTATTGTTACATTTAGGATAATTATTACAATTTATCACATAATTGTTATTATTGTTTTTTTTAATAGCTGTTTTTCTGGTTTAAGTGATATATTCATCAATAACATTATTCTTATTTTGAGTGGCTAAAGAGTTTTGTTTGACTTCCAATGTGTAATATTAATTTGTAGTTAAGTGTCAATATTTATTCTTAAAAATTAATAGATATTGTTGCTACGTCTGTAAAAAAAAATGTAATTGCTATGATTATTGTTATTGTAGTCATTTGAGAGTTTATTGCAAATTTGTTCTTATTCGTTACTATTCTTGTTTATTACCATTTTAGTCGTTATTGTTACTATTGGTCTTAGATTCCTTTTTATTGCTAATAATGTTGATATTATTACTATTTTTTAATTATTGTTACAATTAGTGTTATTATTACAAAATAACTCTTAATTCTTACATTATGTTTTATTTTTGCTTTTTTGATCAGTATTGCTGCTTTTGCTCATACAAGTGATTTTATCATCATTAACATTATTTGTATTTCTAATGGCTAAAGAGTTTTTGCTCGAATTACTCTTTGGATAACTAATTTTTAAAGTTTATGGCAATTATTCTATAAAATATGCAATATCTTTGATTATTGGTGTTGCAGTTATTTTCGTTGTTATTTTGTTATTGTTTCAACTTTGGGCTTTATAGATACAATTCTTAATTTTATTGTTTTTATGGTCAATATTTTTAATTTTGCTTGTATTACTGATATGTTCTTATTTTCATTATTATTTTGTTATTTCTGAATTTTAAATTGCTTTCGCTTGAATCGCCTTTATTACTATTAATATTAGTAGGTATTGTTACTCTTGCTGAAATAAATGATTTTTTTTAATATTGGTGTTTTGGTGAGACTGTTACAACTATGTTATTATTGCAATTTTCGTTTTTATTGTTGTTTTGTAGTTCTATTACTATTTTGTATTTATTGTTGCTATTGCTCCTATTTGCTAATAATATTGATGCTATCACAATTTTTCATGATTTTTACAATTAGTTTTAACATTGGTGTTGAAACCATTCTTGCTATTATTACAACTTTATTGATATTATTACTATTTTCAACATTATTGTTACATTTAGTTTATTTACTACAATTTTGCTCATACTTATTTCTATTGGTTTTATTATTGCTGCTTTTGGTTGTACATGTGAATTTATTATCATTAACATTATTTTAATTTTTAATGGCTAATGAGTTTTTATTTGAATTCTTCTATGGATAACCAAGTTTTGAAGTTATGTCAATATATCTGCAAAAAATTTAATTGGTTTAATTATTGGTGTTGCATTCATTTTGTTGATATTTTGTTACTATTACAACTTTGGTTTTTATAATTACAATTCTTGTTTTTATTGCTATTTTGGTCAATACTTTTTAATATTGCTTATATTACTAATATGCTTGAATTTTCAGTACTATTTTGCTATTTCAGATTTTTTTTATTATTTGTGTGTAAATTGCCATTCGTAATGCTAATATTCGTAGTTATTTTTACTATCGTTAATATGAATGCAATTGTGGTTTATTTTTGGTGTTTTGGTGAGATAGCTCCAATTTTGTTATAATTAAAATTTTCTTCTTTATTGTTACTATTGCAGTTGTATTGCTTATTTTGGTCATAATTGATATTACTGTTATATTTAATGGTTCTTTCATTATTCTGTTATTGCTGATAATTAAGAAAGTCATTTTAGTATTGTTCTATTATTACTATTAAGCATAATAGCTTCCTGGTACAATTGACATTATTATTGAAACTTTTCCATTATTCTGACTGCAATAATTATTATAATTCTTTTTTACAACTTGTTATAATTTTAATTTATTCTTTATATTCAAGGGTACTTTTTTCAATTTTTATTATTCCTTTTATTATTGATGTTATCTTCTCTTTTGACTTTTTTGTCAGTAGTGCAAATATTTTTGATATTTTGGTAAGTACTGTTATTTTTCATTTATTATTAGTTTTTCACATGAATATCATTATTAGTTATATTATTGCTTATTTGTATCCGTATTGCTACTTTTGCCGTAATATATGACATTTTCATCATTAATATTATTCATATTTTTAATGGCTAATGAGATGTTCCCTAAATGCCTCTATTCATATATGATTCTAGTAAGTAATGTTACTATTTCTGAAAAGAATACACCTACTCTTATTATTATTGTTGTAGTAATTTTGTTACTATTACAACTTTATAGATATTATTACTATTTTTACTGTTGTTGTTACAATTAATGGTATTATTATACATTTACTCATAATCGTTACTATAGGTTTTATTATTGCTATTTTGATCAGTATTGCTGCTTTTGTTGGTATATGTGATTTTTTCATCATCAACATTATTCTTATGTCTAAATGTTTAAAAACTTTTGTTAATTTTCATAGTTAATGTTAATATATTTATAAAGATTTCAAAAGCTATGATTGTTGGTGTTCCAAATATTTTTGTTGTTATTTTTTATTTCAACTTTAGCCTTTATCGCTACAATTCCTGTTTTTAATGCTTTTGGTCATTATTGCTAATATTGCTGGAATTTCTGATATATTTTATCAACAATGCTCTTTTGTTAATTCTGATATTTGATTTATTTATATTAGCATTATTTGCCATGCTTATTATTAATATTAGTAAATATTGTTACCATTGCTTATATGAATGCAATTGCTTTTAATATTGGTATTTTTTTCAAATAGTTATGATTTTGTTATCATAGAAGTTTTTGTATGCTTTATTACTATTTTTGTTCTTTTGTTAATTTGATCGGTATTGTTACTATAACAACCTACTTGGTTCTTGCAATATTCTTTTATTTCTAATAGTTAAGATGTATTTTTAGTATTGCTCTATTTACTACTAAGCATAAAATTTACCGATACAATTGATAGTATTTTTGACATTTTTCCATTATTGTTATTTTTCTAAAATTATTGCTATTTTTGTCATTTTTATTACTAATTGTGTTATTATTTTAAATTCCTTCTTTATATACATGAGTCTAATACAGTCAGACTCATTAATGATCCTTCTCTTACTTCTAACCGTAAGGTATCTTCCCTTTAGCTTTTCTATCGCTACTGCTTCCAACGCTACTCTGATGAGTTGGCGAGTTGCATCCCTCCTCCACCGCCGAGGTCGCGTAACACTCGCCAAGCGGCCTCATCTCACAGGTACTGTGTGGAGATTTCCCATCTACCTCCAGACTCTGGAACTCTTCCTCCTTCTGTCTTTCCTAATTCTTATGACCTATCATCCTTCAAAAAGCAGATCTATCGTCATCTCAAAGCCTAGTCCTCCATATCTCTGGGTCCTCTGTACATTGACTGTTTTTCTGTCTGTCGCTTTCGTTTGTGTGACATTACCTCATCTCTGCCTTGCCCTTAACATTTTATTTTCCTTCGTCTTGGTATTTACTCGTGCCCAGGCCTTTACTGATGAGGGCAGTTTCTGCCTGTCCCGGTGTCACACTATTAAAAAAAAATTGGCTATATTTATTATTTTTTTTTTATTAGTGATGTTGTCATGGAATCTTTTGACTTATTTGCATGTTTTGCAGATTCTTTTTTTTCAGATTCTATTATTTCTCATTTATTATTGCAATTTTGCACATAAATATTACCATTTGCTTTATAAATTTTTTTTATCAGTATTACTACTTTTGGTGTTACAATCAGCACTCGGGGAGGGGGTTCAAGAACTGACTGCTGATTTGAGAGGGGTGCATATACTGAAAAAGGTTAAGAACCACCGAACTAAAGCATGCTTAAAATAAGAAGGATAAATACTGGTTGAGAGAATGAGATGAAAAAAACAGCTAAGAATGGGAGCCAGTTCATCTGCAAACTCTTTAAGGAATATTTCAGGGATACCATCAGTTCCGGATTATTTGTTCATCTTTGAAGAGCCTTGTGGACTTTATGTGAAGAAAGAATAAGGGTTAGAGAAGAGTAAAGTGTGGGGAACAAATGCGATGGAATGGCTAACAGAAGAATTGGCATAAAAATGAGAACCAAAGAGAGTGGCATTGTTAGTGGGAGAGCAAACTATAGAACCATCAGAATGAGTGAGAGGGGGAAATCTAGAGCTATAAGAGAGGTTTTGGGCTATGGACCAGAAACATTTATCAGTGGAAGAGATACCACCAATACCACCAACTTTTCATCTTAAAAAGGAAGTTTTAAACCTTCGAATCTGAGCAGTGCAGCAATTTCTAGTTGTAATAAAAGCAGAGTGAGTTAAATCAGGAGAGGATTGGTATGACCAGTGTGCCCAATCCCTGGCCTGAATAGCCATGGAACAGGCACAGTTAAACCAACGATTAGGGGGAGAAATACTTTTCATAGAGGAAGGGATGAACACCTCCATTGCTGGTCAGAAAGCAGTAGTTATTTAATAGGAAGTCAAAGAGGAAGTTACGCAAATCATTACATTGGGTTCGCTCAATTTCTCCTATTCAGAGCCGCCTTTAGCGGCACGGAGTAGGAGGAATTGATGGAAGAGGAGTGAAAATGAAAGAGTTTGAGATCACTCTCTCTCTATAGTGATCAGGTTTACCAAGAGGATAAAACACATAATATGAGTAGCTTGAAGGACTAGAAGTAAGTAATAGGTCAAGAATGTTGATTGCATATTCATGGCGATTGAGAGTACGAGTAGGATGTTTGATAATCTGCTCCAGCTCATGAGTAATAGAGAACTTCAGCATGTGGGTGAGAAGATAGCAAGGATTCATAGCAAGAGGACAGATATTCAAAGAAAGACTTGAAGTCAGTGGAGTTAGGAGAACATTAGCAGAAACAAAAAAATATAGTAGTAGCGGAGAGACAGATCTTCAGCCAGAAAACATCAAAGTCGGGAGATTCAAGGTCCATGAGCCTTACAATTGGAGTGTTAGTGTTGCAGGAGGTACAGATCCTCCTTTGGAACCGAAACAAAAATACAGGTTATAGTGACATATTTGAAATGGGTCAGTAGAAGCATGGCTAGACAGCTGGGTTTCAGATATAAGGAGGAGGTTAGTGAGGGAAGTACCCAAGTGCTATTCCACAGACAAAAGATAAGAGTTCAGACTATGATTGTTAGAAAAGTGAAGAGTGAAAGAAGTAGATCTATCAGGAGGGGTAAGGTTAAGGGCAGAACTATTACTACCACCAATGCCAATAGTGGAGTCAACAAGATCCCTGGAAATTCTTAGCATCCCTCTTTTCCGGGTACTGGAGACCATAAGCTGTAGACCTTCCTTGATTATAGTAGAAATAAAGGAAAAGAGGTAAAAAGAAAGAGAGATAGGGAGTGTTGTGACTTGTCAAATGTAATGGAATAGTTAGAGATGTGTAACAAATACGCCAAATTATTTGGTGTGGATGTAAACTATAATCAGGTTCACTATGTCAATAAAATAATTTTCGGTCAAAATTTATGAAGATTAGCAAACCTATGCATTTTTGGAAAGCTTATAACACCAGGAATAAGGGTTTTCAGATTTCTTGGCTTTTAATTGATCTAAAAAGTTCATTTAAAAGGGGTTTCTTGTGTTTTTGACCCAAGGAATCCTCTAATGGTATGTTTGAATGTCTTTTCCTGTGAAATCATTTATTTTCAGCCAATTTTTACCATTATACTTAAATTTAAGGGGAAAATGTATACTTAAAAAATTCTTTCTTTCTTTCAGCTGAATGTCGATTTGACTCGACTTGGTTAACATGGTGTTGTTTCATTCTTTTCAGAAAAAAACAGGCAGTGGAATGAGCTATTTTTTACATTTAATGTATTTTCAGCTAATCCTAGGTAAACCATATAATAAGAAATGTGTATTTCATTTCAGGGCTAAAGTCATCATGAGTGAAGAACCAGGACCACGCAAGATCTGTCTCATCAAATCTTTAAAGGACAGACTTGACTATAAACTATGTATTTTGTGTCAGGAATCTACTGCCACTAGAGGGAAATTTGTTAAGAATCCCAGAACGGAATCATATTCAGAAAGTACTTGATGTTGTGAAAGAGCGGGCCAACCTGCAGGATGAAATATATGTTGACGAGGAGACAATTACTGAAAAAAAACCAGTCTAGCATCGGGGATGTTATTCTGATGCTACTGATCAAGTAAACATACAGCAAGCAAGAGACTGCTTTCATCATGCTACATTTACAGGAACCTACTGCGCGAATAACTATGGTCATAAAAGAACAAAATCAGAAATGCAGGAATCAGGAGGATCCGGTAACTCTGCACCTTTTACAAGATCAGCGATGCAACAGTTGGCAAAGACTTACTGCATCTTTTGTCAAAATGATGATGGCGAGAGACTGTACAATGTACAACCTGAAAGTGAAGGGAAGGCACTTAGACGAGATGTTGAAATCTTTCAAGACCGAGTATTGTTGACCCGATTAAACAATGCAATCTCACCAAATGATGCCCACACTATTGATGTGAAGCACCATTAAGTATGTTGGATGTGACACATATTCCTCGTCCTGAGGGATGACGCCTGCACTCCAGCCATGTCTACTCCGACTGATCTACCGATGCAAATACCATGCTTGATCAAAATGATTAACCTTGTTGAATCACAAACTCAAAACAAAGCTTATCTTCTGATGGATATCATCGAGAACACTTACAAATCTATGCTTGGGAGCAAAGATGAGGCACAAAAACACATTCCAACTCTGACAAGACAATGGCTCAAGGAAAAAATCCTTTCAAAATTTCCAACTGTGAAGTCGGTAAGGAAGAAGGATAGAAGAAAACCCTCTGTTCATCATTGTCCAGATATATGTGAAGAGGATATGGTCAACTCTTCTCTGATGCAAGATGTCACCAGTGTTTTAAATTTGCAATTAAAGTATCAAGCACAAGTGATGACGTCCCAACCGATCTCTACACTCTGATACAATGGATTTTGGTTGGAACAGAGGAATAGTTACAAAACGGATATGAGAAATAGGACACGTGACAGATCTACTCTGACTGTGTGTCAGAATACAATGTATGCCATCAAAACCAAGAGGAAAGTACAACACAAGCTAAAGAAATTTTCCGACACATTCCGAACACCACAATCATGGGAGAATCCATAAGTTCTAGGGTTGGCACTCACTGTACATCATGAGACCAGGAACAAGAGGCTAATGCACCTCATCCCTGCAAAAGACTAATGTGTATCATACTGCTGCACCCTGCAGTTAGAGACGTCAATTGCCAATGTTGTTGTGGAAAACATGAAACAATTTGATGGACTATACATTCCACCTTTCCTTAAGAAAGGCACATTTGTCTTCTTTGCCACTGACAATACAGATATTGTTGAGGACACACTCAATGGCAAGGGTACCACGCATGGCATGATCACTGCAGTGTACCAAAAGGTCAATTCATGAAAAGAACAAATTGCACCGAATCTGGAAATCAGCGATTCCCCAAACCTATCAGTTCTTCCTTATTATGTGCTCATTCAAGCCTGTAGTAAACCCAAAACTAAGCCAAACAAGAGTGGACAAGAGCTTGCAATATGTTTCCAAAATCATACAAACTAACCACTCTAGGTTGGATGATTGCATCTGCAATAATGAGATCAGCAAAAAATGGATCAGAAAACAAGATCCCAGTCTGGGCAGGCTATAAATCGTTTGTGTCATCTGCTCAATCAACAACCCTTGTTGATGCTTTGCCCCTGCTTCCAGAGGTTGCATGCGAGTGGTCCACAATGCTGACTGTGCTATTGTAAGAGTCTCAATTGAAGGACTTAGTAGTTGGTCAAGACCATCTCACTATGATAACCTTTGACATGGCACTGTATGAGAAGGCAGTTCATATGCTTGATGCTAAACTAGACTTAAAGAATTATGTTTTCCCGAGACTTGGGGAGCTTCATGCTGTGAAGGCTGCTCTGAGGGTTCTGGGAACCTCAATAGAAAATTTTAGTATCGATGATGCATGGTTGGAAGCAGACATCTATGGACCACCCACAACAAGACAAATCCTCAAGTGTGGTCACTACAAGAGAGCACTCCGTGCACACACCCACACGTACATGGCTTTGTATGAACTTCCTTTGGAACAGTTCTTCACAGATATGCCACAAATGAGAAGATCGCAGTTGTTGATGGACTGGTCCCAGTCCAGAAGACTGCAAACAAAACAGGAACACTCAGCACAGTAAATGATCTGGCCCAAAGCTTCAACGACAGTCTAACGAGTTGGGCAGCAGGATTTAGGCAGGTTATCCTAGTCTTTGATACATATAAACCGGATTCACAGAGACAGAAAACTAGAAAGAGATAGCAACAGGGAAAAGCTCCCATCCAGTACCACATTACAGATGATACAAACATCAAACACATTCCTCTGAAGTGGTTTATATCCCATGACAAAACTAAAGCAGACCTGACAGGCTACCTTGCCTCAATTACAAAAGTCTCACCCCAATTAGTTATCACATATGCATTGGGTCACACCAGAAGCAACCGAAACATGCATTTTGAAGACAACAATCATGAAGAGGCTGACACACTCATAATTTGCTTCACAGTTGAGGCATCATTCCGGAGTCCTGATGCACAACTGGTATACTTTACCCCTGATACAGATGTATTGGTTCTTGCTATGGCACACTATGGTTTCAGGTACTGTAGGCACTGAGCCAATCTGGAGAGCTTTGGGTAAGGAGAAGGTACAAGTTTTATCTATATTTCATGCATTTACTGGATTGGACAATATTGGAAAATTCTCTGGGATAGGTAAAGCAATATGGTTTCAACAGTACACAAAAGTAGGCATGGCCTTACCTAGATCATTCTTGGAACTACCAGTCGATGGAGATCTTACCCAGGAGATGAAAGACGAATTGACAAAGTTTGTTTGCCTATGATACTGTCCAAAAGGTGTCCAGATAACCAGTATACCTGATCTCAGATGGCATCTGTTCTGCAAACAGCTGGCTGAAAGCAACAGCCTACAACCTACACTTGCTACACTTGAGGAACACATCAAACGTGTGCACTTACTTAGCTGGGTATGATACCAAGCCACCATCATGCAGCAACCACCTTTTGATCCACTGATATTTGAATACTATAAGGACACAAGTGGTCAATTGCTACCAGTTATTACAGAGGTCCTTCCTGCACCACAGGCCATCATCCAGTTGGTGCGATGCCAATGCAAATAAAACTGTACCATACAGAGATGTTCATGCAAAAGAAATGACCTACCATGCACAGAACTCTGCTTATGCGACTCGGAATGCACAACTGATGAAAACTATAACACTGACAGTGACGAGAGTGATGATCGTGACAATGATGTGTAATCTGTTCATTAGATATAAAACACTGACAATTTAAATTAAACTTGATAAAGCTAACTTGTATTCTATATTGGTACATCCTTAAAGGAGCTTTTTGAATTTTTTTTTCCTTGCTAATGTTTTTTTCTTGCCAATTTTGCTTAAAAAATCATTTAAGAGATTATTTTTCTGGGTTCCTTGGTCATGTAAATATGGAATTAGCTGTTTGAATGAACATTCTAGGTCAGTTTAAAGCAAAGATATTTTCTTAAATCCTTATATTCCGGTTTTCAGATTCCTGATGCTATAAGCATTCCAAAAAAGGTATAGTTTTCCTAATCTCCATAAAATTTGAAAAAGAAAACATAGTAAACCTGACTAAAAGGCATAAGGAAAGTAAACCTGACTACAAGGCATAAGGAAAGAAAAGTGCCTGAAGAAAGGCTTAAATTGGAGCTGTCTGGCCAAGTCCTAGTTTAGTCAGTAATATATTCAGTCTTACTATTTCAACGGGTCACTGGTGCCATGATCAACTTCCTGACCATGAATATATATATATATATATATATATATATATATATATATATATATATATATATATATATATATATATATATATATATATATATATATATATATATATATATATATATATATATATATATATATATATATATATATATATATATATATATATATATATATATATATATATATATATATATATATATATATATATATATATATATATATATATATTGTAGGATTACTTTAACCATAAAGAGAAAATTGAAACTACGGAGTACCTTAGCAGTTACGATTATATTTATATACCATCTTCAGTTACCTCTGAAGATGAGTAGATAGATACACTATTTAGTGCTAAGATGCTCATTTGTTTCTTGCTTTCTTTTCATAATCAAAACAATCACATTTACAATATCCAGTATATATATATATATATATATATATATATATATATATATATATATATATATATATATATATATATATATATATATATTGTAGGATTACTTTAACCATAAAAAAAAAATTGAAACTACGGAGTACCTTAGCAGTTACGACTATATTTATATACCATCTTCAGTTACCTCTGAAGATGGGTAGATAGATACACTATTTAGTGCTAAAATGCTCATTTGTTTCCTGCTTTCTTTTCGTAATCAAAACAATCACATTTACAATATCCAATATATATATATATATATATATATATATATATATATATATATATATATATATATATATATATATATATATATATATATATATATATATATATATATATATAATTACCTAATTGCCGAAGTGTAATTACATAATTGTGCTTAAAGGAAAAAACCACAAGCTCGTAACTTCCCGTCTCCTCGCTTAGCCAAATCCAGTTATCAACTACTCTTACACCAAAAACATAATTCCCTTCATCCTGCAAAAAAGTTTGCTTACGAAGCTTCAAACTATGACCTATAGTTCTAGTGCCAACCATATAAAAATATCGATCCCTATCCACTCTATCATACCCATGAAGGAACTTAAAGACTGTCTCCATATCCCCCCTCAATCTTCTAACTTCGAGTAATGGTAAATCTAATTCACTCAGCCTCTCATCATAACTGAGATTGCGTATGTCTGGCACCAATTTCGTCGCGTGTCTTTGACCTTTTTCCAGCTTAACTACGTGCTTTTTCAAGTGCGGATTCCAAAAGGGGGATACATATTCAAATTTTGGCCTCACATAGGTTACATAAATATTTCTGAACATTTCCTTGTCCATGTACCTGAAGGTTAACTTTACATTTTCTAAGAAAGCATATGCTGCCATTACTATGCCATTTATATAAATTTCTGGAGACAAATCGGCCAGTATGTTTACTTCTAGATCTCTCTCATTCTCTTTCTCTTGAAGCTGTACTCCAGCCATCGGGTAGTCAAGCTTGGGCATTCTTGCACTTGTCCCCATTCTTATTGCATTACATTTTGAAGAATTGAATTTCATTAGCCACTTTTCTGACCACTCATGCAGACTATTTAAATCTTCCTGAAGTTCTCTAACATTGTTTTCGTTGCTTACTTTCTTCACAATCTTTGCATCATCTGCAAAAATATTCATGAGTGAAATTACAGACATTGGTAGGTATTTACATATACAAGGAACAAAAGTGGCCCTAAGACTGAACCCTGTGGAACTCCACTACTAACTCTTCTCCATTCAGACACTGAATGTCTTACTCTAATCTTCTGTTCCCTTCCTTCTAAGTATGTTTTTATCCATTTCAAGACATTTCCGCCTATTCTTGCCATTGCTTGCAGTTTCTTTATAAGTCTCCCATGTGGGATAGTGTCAAATGCTTTCTGGAAGTCTAGGGATATGCAATCTGCCAAGCCCTCTCTTTCCTGTAAGATTCGGCTTACCTCATCATAAAATTATAATAAGTCTGTTACTGTTGATCTACCTTCTCTGAAGCCATGTTGTCTCACTGACAAAAAGTTGAAGGATTCCAAGTGAAGTGAGATATGTTTCCTTAGTGGTTTCTCCATAACTTTGCAAACTATACTGGTTAAGGAAACAGGTCTATATTTTAGAGTCGGATCCTTCCTCACCTTTTTGAAGATAGGTATCCCGTTAGTTTGCTTCCAGCATCTAGGAATCTCCCATGGCTCCAGCAATTTTGAAATATGATATTTAGTGCTGCTGACATTGAATTTGTGCATTTTTTAAGAACATGAAGGAATACATCATCAGGACCTGTAGCTTTATGAACATCTAACTCCTTCAGCGCTTTGCATACCTCTGTGCTGAAAGGATGATGTTCTCAAATACCTGCCAATGAGCTTTTATTTCTGCACTCTGAGGAGGTGGGGTGTATTCTATTGTAAATACTGACTGAAAATCCTTGTTCAGTTCTTTGCAGATCTCTCCATCAGTCTCAGTGATGCTTCCATCTGCTTTCTTAAGCTTTAAAACCTATTATTTTACCTTCAGTTACCCCTGTTAAAGCTGTGAAAAAGCTTGGGATTTTCTTTAGCCTTCCTGGTAATGTCCCTTTTATAGTTTCTCTCTGCCTCTCCATTTTTACTTAGGTAATCATTTCTTGCTCTTTTATAGGTCTGCTAGGCATTTGTTTTTTCTCCTCCTATACCTTTTCCAGCATTTGTCTCTCTACTCCTTAGCTCTTTTAACTCATTATCAAACCATTTCTCTCTGGCATGAATTACACCTGCTTTGATGACAGGTATGCACCAATCTACTATCTTCCCATATATCTCACAAAAGATGTACATATCTTGTACAGATCTGTTGCAAACTAAGGTCCTCCAGTTAATAACTGCAAAAAGCTCATTCATTTTGATGTAATCTCCTTCCAGAGAGTTCCTCCTCATGTCCTCAGCACCTCTACTTTCAGGCAGAACATCTTCAATTAATAAATTCATCAATAGCACACAGTGGTCACTTTTTCCAATTGGTGGTTCATACTCATTTTTTTCAATATCCAGCACGTTATCTGTGAATACTAGATAAAGATGCGATGACCCATCCCCACGCCTGGCTCTCGTTGGTTCCAGTACATGTTGGTGTAGGAAATTCCCTTGTACGCAATCTAGGAATATTGCGCCGAATGAGTCCTCACCACTGTGTAGGTCAAGATTTATCCAATCTATCTCTTTATGATTAAAATCTCCCATAATCAATATCCTACATTTTCTCTCCCGTGCCATGTTAACAACTGAGTTTATGGCTTGTGTGTGTACATATATAATATATATATATATATATATATATATATATATATATATATATATATATATATATATATATATATATATATATATATATATATATATATATATATATATATATATATATATATATATATATATATATATATATATATATATATATATATATATATATATATATATATATATATATATATATATATATATATATATATATATATATATATATATATATATATATATATATATATATATATATATATATATATATATATATATATATATATATATATATATTGGATATTGTAAATATGATTGTTTTGACTACGAAAAGAAAGCAGGAAACAACTGAGTATATTAACGCTAAAGACTATATATTGTGTGAGGTGAAAATAAAATAAAATAAAATTGGCCCATCAAAAAATACTACTCCCGAGCTCTAAATTAATCCAGTCTATCATTAGAATTCAATGTCTTCCTCACATAATGATGTGTCTTATGTTACATGTCTGACCAGCAAGCAAGAAAGCTATAACTCCCGCTTTATAAAGACTACATTTTCTACAATTTCAACTGAATACTTTCTATTTTATTTTACTTTTCAAAACATACTATTTTTTCAGCATAAGAAAAGAGAATAATGCTCTCCGCTGCTCCATCTGATCTCTGCAACTCTATTTTTTACAAATTAGTATATTCCACATAAGAGATACAGAAAAGAGTTAGTTGCATATTCTTGCACCAATCAATGATTTAAAAAAAATTCACGTACACAGCACAGTGAGTGATGGTTGTGGTAAGCTTCAAGTCGATAGTTGAACAATTCGCCTCTGACTTAAGAATGTGATTATGATCATTCTATACTACATGTACTACAATATCATGCAAAATTCATTGGAATATTCACAAACCATATGCAAATTTCATGAAGGAAAACTAATTGCCTTTCGAGGTAATTGCTTCTCATTTCCAGACTTGAGGTATGTCTTTCATTCATCTCAATCTTTATTGCATTCCTCTGGCAACTGTTTGTTTCATGGCATTTTCTACATCCATGTTTGCTTAACAAGAAATCTTCAGCCTATCACAAAGAGTAAAATAAAACTTAATGGGATCAAACACTACCCACCAGTAATAGAGATCTGCATTTACTTAACAGATCTTCAGACATCAGACCTGGTACAAATAATTTTCTTTAGTATTCAAGATTTGGCCTAATATGAAGGTTTTGGAGATGTGGATTTTTTTTTTCAAAGGAGTCTTGTGTGGTTGAAGTTAAATCTGCCAAATAATTTTGGATTTTTCTAACTCCATGTCTTCCATTGCTGCCACAAGCACCCGACATAATATCATCAGAAAAGCTCTCTTAGATCTGATTCCTAGGTAGTCTCAACATTCCGTTGAATCTGTTGTCTGAGTAGCTGGGAATAAATGGGTTTAATGTGGATCTAAAGAGTACTTCTTTTACCCTAAACATACTTCTGAGAAACATTATAAGCATCTATTACTCAGAGGATTAGTGATGATTTATGGTTAATTGCTTGAAAACCTATTCGAAGAATTCTTTCGCAATAGCATATGTGTAAGTAAAGTGACCCTGCCAACGCTTTAAGCAGTCATCATTCTGTTTGTTTGTTAAGATATGCACATATAAGGAGACAAGTATATACCAAATATATGATCATACTATATATAAATATAGATACGCATGGTGATTATGCAAAACTGCATATCCATATAACAGTTCTATATCTGTAAAATAGTCACTGCCCATTACAGCATTTAAGAGGAGAATAAATGCTGATGCAATATTTATTTGCACAGTATCTGTAATAATCCATCCTAAAACGCATAAATACTGTGTCAAGGCATTATAAACTATGCCACTGATGGTAAGGGAGAAGCTAACCTTACAGCTCAACTGTTGTACTAGGAATAAACACACTTTCCTGAATGCCTGTTTGTTCATATTACAGCTTCTCCTAACCATTATTGTGTTTTTTTTATTAAATTAATATTAATGCCTATATAGCTGATATTTGAATTAAATGTGAAAAATGAAGCCACGAGCGAGGATAGAAGAAGCTGTAATATGAACAAAAAGGCATTTAGACAGACTGCGTTTATCCTAGTACAGCAGTTAAGTTGTAAGGTTTGCTTCTCCTTTATCTTCAGTGGTGTGGTTGATAGCACCTCGGCACAGTAATTATGTGATTACCTAATTGTGTTTACGGGAAAGAGCCCAAAGCTCGTATCTTCCCGTCTCCTGATCGGTTCCATTTTTAGACTTAGTGATACTTATCATACCTGTCCTTAAAACTATGGATTGAGATAGCATTAACTACCTCCTCGCTTAGCGAATTCCAATTATCAACTACTCTTACACTGAAAAAGTATTTCCTTACATCCTGCAAACAAGTTTTCTTACGAAGCTTCAAACTATGACCTCTAGTTCTAGAGCCAGCCATATCGAAATATCGATCCCTATCCACTCTATCATAACCATGAAGGAATTTAAAGACTGTCACCATATCCCCCCTTACTCTTCTAGCTTCGAGTGATGGCAAGTCTAATTCCCTCAGCCTCTCATCATAACCGAGATTGCGTATTTCTGGCACCAGTTTCGTGGCATGTCTTTGAACTTTTTCAAGCTTAGCTATGTGCTTTTTCAAGTGCGGATTCCAAAAGGGGGCTGCATATTCGAGTTTTGGCCTCACATAGGTTACATAAATATTTCTGAACATTTCCTTGTCCATGTGCCTGAAGGCTACCCTTACATTTGATAAGAATGCATATGCTGCCCTTACTACGCCATTTATATGTATTTCTGGAGACAAATCTGCCAGTATGTTTACTCCTAGATCTCTCTCATTTTCTGTCTCTTGAAGTTGTACTCCAGCCACCGAGTAGTCAAGCTTGGGCCTTCTTGCACTTGTACCCATTCTCATTACCTTACATTTTGAGGTATTGAATTTCATTAGCCACTTTTCTGACCACTCATGCAGATTATTTAGATCCTCCTGAAGTTCTCTACCATTGTCTTAGTTTCGAGTCCCGGTCAGCGATAAAATATGATTCATGTTTTCACATATGTTAATTGTGTTTATTTTGATTATTAATAATGCCTATATAGCCGAGCTTTGAATCAAATGGAAATAAACGAATCCACGAGTGAGGTTGGAGAAGCTATAATATGAACAAAAAGGCATTCAGATATAATGCGTTCATTCCTCGTTTAGCAGGTAAACTGTAAGGTTTGTTTCCCCTTTAACTTCAGTGGTGTAGTGGATAGCACCTTGGCACAGTAATTATATCTTAGGTTCGAGTCCTGGCTTAGGGATAAAATACGATTCATGTTTTCATATATTTGAATGTGCTTATTTGATTATTATTAATACCTATATAGCTGAGATTTGAATTAAATGCAAAAATAAAGAAGCCTCGAGCTAGGTTAAGAGAAGCTGTAATATGAACAAAAATGCATTCAGATGGAATGCCATCATTCCTAGTATAAAAGTCAAGCTGTAAAGTTTGCTTCTCCTTTACCTTCAGCGATGTATTTGATAGCACCTTGGCACAGTAATTATATCTTAGGTTCACGTCATGGTCTGGGATAAAATATGTTTCATGTTTTCATATATGTTAATGTGCTTACTTTATTATCATTAATGCCTATATAGCTGAGATTTGAGTTAAATGCAAAAAAAACCGGAGCCACGAGTGAGGTTAGGAGAAGCTGTAATATGAACAAAAAGGCATTCAGATAGAATGCGTTCATTCCTAGTATAACAATTAAGTTTTAAAGTTTGCTTCTCCTTTACCTTCAGTGGTGTAGTTGATAGCACCTTGGCACAATACTTATGTGTCTTAGGCTTGAGTCCCTGTCAGGGGTAAAATATGATGCATATATATATATATATATATATATATATATATATATATATATATATATATATATATATATATATATATATATATATATATATATATATATATATATATATATATATATATATATATATATATATGTTAAGTATGTATAATATCTTTATTTCTTGCGATCAAAGAAACTGAAATAAAATTTTTTATACTCGGTATAATGTTTAGCAGAAGGTTCCTGGTGATAGATTGCCTTGCTAACAGTACATGACTTCTGCTTAATACCAAATTGGGTAAAGTTTCATTTGGAGAAGCCGGTAATATTGCAACGCTAATTGTTGCATCCACCGAACAGAAAGAGGAAAACTTATTTACACACTTTATGTGCATACAGACATGTACACACAACAAACACACACACAGGTGAGGACTCATTCGGGGCAAGATTCCTAGATTGCGTACAAGGGAATTTCCTACACCAACATGTAATGGAACCAACGAGGGCGAGGGGTGGGGATGAGCCATCACTACTTGATCTAGTATTCACAGAAAAAGTGTTGGATATTGAAAAAAATGAGTATGAACCACCAATTGGAAAGAGTAACCACTGTGTGTTGTTGATGGAGTATATCATTGAAGATATTCTGCCTGAGAGTAGAGGCACTGAGGACTTGAGGAGGAACTATCCGAAAGGAGATTACATCAAAATGAATGAACTTTTTGCAGTTATTGACTGGAGAACATTATTTTACAACAAATCTGTACAAGAAATGGATGACATCTTTGGTGAGAAATATGGTAAGATAGTAGATTGCTGCATACCTGTCACCAAAGTAGGTGTAATTCATGCCAGAGTGAAATGGTTCGATAATGAGTGTAAAAGATCTAAGGAGTGGAGAGACAAATGCTGGAAAAGGTATAGGAGGAGAAAAAACATAAATGCCTGGCAAACCTACAAAAGAACAAGAAATGACTACCTAAGTAAAAGGAGAGAGGCAGAGAGAGACTATGAGAGGAACATCACCAGGAAGGCTAAAGAAAATCCCAAGCTTTTCCACAGCTTTAACAGAGGAAAACTGAAGGTAATAGAACAGGGTTTAAGGCTACACAAAGCGGATGGAAGCTTTACTGAAACGGATCAAGAATCTGCAAAGAATTGAACAAGGAGTTTCAGTCAGTATTTACAGTAGAAAATACCCCACCCCCTCAGATTGCAGAGATAAAAGCTCAAGGGCCGTTACTAGAGAACATCAACCTTACAGCCACAGAGGTATGCAAAGCGCTGATGGATTTAGATGTTCTTTAAGCTACAGGTCCTGATGATGTATCCCCTCATGTACTTAAAAAATGCGCAAAATCAATATCAGTGGCACTGGGTATAATATTTAAAAAGTCACTGGAGTCAGGGGAGATTCCAAGATGCTGGAAACAAGCAAATGTGATGCCTATCTTCAAAAAGGGAAGGAGGGATACGGCTCTGAACTATAGACCAGTTTCCTTGACCAGCATAGTTTGCAAAGTTATGGAGAAACTACTAAGAAAACATCTCTCTTCACTTGGAATCCTTCAACTTTTTGTCAGTGAGACAACATGGCTTCAGAGAAGGTAGATCAACAGTAACAAACTTATTAGAGTTTTATGATGAGGTAAGCCGAAACTTACAAGAAAGAGAGGGCTGGGCAGATTGCATATTCCTAGACTTCCAGAAAGAATTTGACACTGTTCCACATGGGAGACTTATTAGGAAGCTGCAAGCAATGGCTAAAATAGGTGGAAATGTCTTGGAATGGATAAAAACTTACTTAGAAGGAAGGGAACAGAGGGTTAGAGTAAGACACACAGTGTCTGAATGGAGAGGAGTTAGTAGTGGAGTTCCAAAGGGTTCAGTTTTAGGGCCACTTTTGTTCCTTGTATATGTAAATGACCTACCAGAGTCTGTAAATTCATTCATGAATATGTTTGCAGATGACGCAAAGATTGTGAAGAAAGTAAAAAACGAGAACAATAGTAGAGAACTTCAGGAAGATCTAAATAGTCTGCATGAGTGGTCAGAAAAGTGGCTAATGAAATTCAATACTTCAAAATGTAAGGTAATGAGAATGGGCACAAGTGCAAGAAGGCCCAAGCTTGACTACTTGGTGGCTGGAGTACAACTTCAAGAGAAAGAAAATGAGAGATCTAGGAGTAAACATACTGGCAGATTTGTCTCCAGAAATACATATAAATGGCATAGTAAGGGCAGCATATGCCTTCTTATCAAATGTAAGGGTAGCCTTCAGGCACATGGACAAGGAAATGTTCAGAAATATTTATGTAACCTATGTAAGGCCAAAACTCGAATATGCAGCCCCCTTTTGGAATCCACACTTTAAAAAGCACATAGCAAAGCTTGAAAAAGTTCAAAGACATGCCACGAAACTGGTGCCAGAAATACGCAATCTCAGTTATGATGAGAGGCTGAGGGAATTAGATTTACCATCACTCGAAGCTAGAAGACTGATGGGGGATATTATGACACTCTTTAAATTCCTTCATGGTTATGATAGAGTGGATAGTGATCGATATTTTGATATGGCTGGCTCTAGAACTAGAGGTCATAGTTTGAAGCTTCGTAAGAAAATTTCTTTGCACGATGTAAGGAAATACTTTTTCAGTGTAAGAGTAGTTGATAATTGAAATTCGCTAAGCGAGGAGGTAGTTAATGCGGGTTCAATCCATAGTTTTAAGGACAGATATGATAATTATCACTAAGTATAAAATGGAAGCGATCAGGAGACGGGAAGATACGAGCTTTGGGCTCTTTCCCGTAAACACAATTAGGTAATTACAATTAACTAATTACACACATACACACACACACGTCATGAAAACTTCCTTTGCTGATGCACTAAAGGGGAATGTGGTAGTAAAAGAGGCTGTAAAGGTGGCGGCACTGGAAAATATACAAACAGTTGACTATAAAGAGACAGTAATAAAAAAAATTAAAGACATTGTGATGGAAAGGGCATCCACTGATTAAACAGTCACTTGATAAAGACAAGACAGTGGTAATCTCAGGCATAAGCGAATCCCAGGAGCCAACATGGCAGGGGAGACTTGAAGAAAATAAAGCTAGGGTTGTAGACCTGATAAGAAAGCTTGGAGTAGTTTGTGGTCCTGAGGATATTGTAAACATTCACCAACTAGGCAAATATTCGAGGGAAGGAAAGCAGAGACCAACAAAAGTAACCTTTGAGAGAGGGGAAACATGTAGAGAAATATTGATGAGAGAAAAAAGTCTAAAAGACCTTCAAGAATTCAAAGAAGTGTTCACTAGACAACACAGAACACAGGAAGAGATGGGAAAGATCAACAACTTGTTGCAAGAGGCAAGAAGGTTAAATGAGGAAAGAAATAAAGAGAAGAAAAATTTTCATTTCAGAGTTCTTCCAGACAAAGGGGAGATAAAGAAGATAATGACAGAAGATCAGGGGATGGGGCCTCATTAAGATTGTTATACACAAATGCTGATGGATTAGCTGGTAAGGCAGTAGAATTAAAAGATAGGATTCACAACAGTAAGGCAGATATACTAGCAATTACAGAGACTAAGTTGAGTGAGGCATAAACAGTGTCACAGTTTTTCCTAAGGGCTTCAGAATATTAAGGGTTGAAAAATCTGAGAGGACTGTTGGAGGGAAAGCACTGCTCTTAAGTGAAGGGATTCAAGTTGAAGAAATAAACTTGGCTATAGAAAGTGAGTTCAAGGAATTTCTTGTTGCTCGCATAAATACTGGGTCAGAGAGCATTATAATAACTGTTGTATATAACCCACCAAGGAACCAAAGTAGGCTAGAAGTTTATGAGGAAAGTCATATAGGTACTATTGAAGTCATAAACTCAGTTGTTAACATGGCATGGGAGTAAATATGTAGGATTTTGATTATGGGAGATTTTAATCATAAAGAGATAGATTGGATAAATCTTGACCCACACAGTGGTGAGGACTCATTCAGGGCAAGATTCCTAGATTGCGTACAAGGGAATTTCCTACACCAACATGTAATGGAACCAACGAGGGCCAGGGGTGGGGATGAGCCATCACAGATAAAGTGTTGGATATTGAAAAATTTAGTATGAACCTCCAATTGGAAAGAGTGACCACTGTGTGTTGTTGATGGAGTATATCATTGAAGATGTTCTGCCTGAGAGTAAAGGCACTCAGGACTTGAGGAAGAACTATCCGAAAGGAGGTTACATCAAAATGAATAAGCTTTTTGCAGTTATTGACTTGAGAACCTTATTTTAGAACAAATCTGTACAAGAAATGTATGACTTCTTTTGTGAGAAATATGGGAAGATAGAAAATTGCTGCATACCTGTCACCAAAGTAGGTGTAATTCATGCCAGAGAGAAATGGTATGATAATGAGTGTAAATGAGCTAAGGAATGGAGAGACAAATGCTGGAAAAGGTATAGGAGGAGATAAAACATAAATGCCTGGCAAACCTACAAAAAAGCAAGAAATGATTACCTAAGTAAAAGGAGAGAGGCAAAGAGAGACTATGAGAGGGACATCTCCAGGAAGGCTAAAGAAAATCCCAAGCTTTTCCACAGCTTTATCAGAGGAAAACTGAAGGTAAAAGAACAGGTTTTAAGGCTTAGGAGAGTGGATGGAAGCATCACTGAAACGGATGAAGAGATCTGCAAAGAATTGAACAAGGAGTTTCAGTCAATATTTACAGTAGAAAATACCCCACCCCCTCAGATTCCAGGGATAAAAGCTCAAGGGCCAGTAGAAAACATCAACCTTACAGCCACAGAGGTATGCAAAGCGCTGATGGAGTTAGATGTCCATAAAGCTATAGGTCCTGATGATATATACCCTCATGTACTTAAAAAATGCGCAAACTCAATATCAGTGGCACTAAGTATCATATTTAAAAAGTCACTGGAGTCAGTTTGCTGGAAACAAGCAAACGTGATACCTATCTTCAAAAAGGGAAGGAGAGATATGGCACTAAACTATAGACTAGTTTCCTTGACCAGCATAGTTTGCAAAGTTATGGAGAAACTACTAAGGAAACATATCTCTCTTCACTTGGAATCCTTCAACTTTTTGTCAGTGAGGCAACAAGGCTTCAGAGAAGGTAGATCAACAGTAACAAACTTATCAGAATTTTATGATGAGGTAAGCCGAATCTTACAGGAAAGCGAGGGCTGGGCAGATTGCATATTCCTAGACTTCCAGAAAGTGTTTGACACTGTTCCACATGGGAGACTTATTAGGAAGCTGCAAGCAATGGCTAAAACAGGTGGAAATGTCTTGGAATGGATAAAAACTTACTTAGAAGGAAGAGAACAAAGGGTTAGAGTAAGACACTCAGTGTCTGAATGGAGAAGAGTTAGTAGTGGAGTTCCACAGGGTTCAGTTTTAGGGCCACTTTTGTTCCTTGTATATGTAAATGACCTACCAGAGTCTGTAAATTCATTCATGAATATGTTTGCAGATGATGCAAAGATTGTGAAGAAAGTAGGAAGCGAGAACAATGGTAGAAAACTTCAAGAAGATCTCAATAGTCTGCATGAGTGGTCAGAAAAGTGGCTAATGAAATTCAGTACTTCAAAATGTAAGGTAATGAAAATGGGTACAAGTGCAAGAAGGCCCAAGCTTGACTACTCGGTGGCTGGAGTCCAACTTCAAGACAAAAAATGAGAGAGATCTAGGAGTAAACATACTGGCAGATTTGTCTCCAGAAATACATATAAATGGCATAGTAAGGGCAGCATATGCCTTCTTATCAAATGTAAGGGTAGCCTTCAGGCACATGGACAAGGAAATGTTCAGAAATATTTATGTAACCTACGTGAGGTCAAAACTTGAATATGCAGCATCCTTTTGGAATCCGCACCTGAAAAAGCACATAGCTAAGCTTGAAAAAGTTCAAAGACATGTCACGAAACTAGTGCCAGAAATACACAATCTCAGTTATGATGAGAGGCTGAGGGAATTAGACTTACCTTCACTGGAAGCTAGAAGACTGAGGGGGGATATAGTGACAGTCTTTAAATTCCTTCATGGTTATGATAGAGTGGATAGAGATCGATATTTTGATATGGCCGGTTCTAGAACTAGAGATCATAGTTTGAAGCTTCGCAAGCAAACTTCTTTGCAGGATGTAAGGAAATACTTTTTCATTGTAAGAGTAGGTGATAATTGGAATTTGCTAAGCGAGGAGGTAGTTAATGCCATCTCAATCCATAGTTTTAAGGACAGGTATGATAAGTATCACTATGTACAAAATGGAACCGATCAAGAGACGGGAAGATACAAGCTTCGGGCTCTTCCCCGTAAACACACTTAGGTAATCACCCAAACCCGAACTCACTACTCGTAGATTTTGGTCTTAGATCCAAAAATTTAGGCCGGTTGTAACGTAACAGGAATGAAAGAAGTTCTCCGGAATTAACAGGATATCAGAAATGAAAAATACTTAATTATATATAATTCCCTTTTATCTAATATGCCTTGTACTTATTAGGACAGGCACTTGACTTTTTGTTTTCATGCAGTAAAATCTTTGGCATATTAATTGTTTATATATATATATATATATATATATATATATATATATATATATATATATATATATATATATATATATATATATATATATATATATATATATTCAATATATGCAATCAGTATTTATTTTTGAATGCATATGTGTTTCTTTTTATGAGTGTGGCACCGGGACAGGCAAGAAATTTATTCTTACCAATAATGCCTAGGCATGAAGAAAACATTAAGACGAAGGAAAAGTTAAAGGTTAAGGACAAGGCAGAGATGAGGTGATACACAATAAGAAAAGGACAGGCTGAAAAAATACTCAGAGTACTGAGGACCTAGAGATTTGGCAGGATTAGGCCCTGAGATGACGATAGATCCGTTTTTTGAAGGAAGATAGGTTACAAGATTTAGGAAACACAGGAGTTAGAGTTCCAGAGTCTGGAGGTAGATGAGAAGAAGCATTTGCTGCATTGATCAATCCGTGAAGTGCAATCTCTGAACAGTACCTGTGAGGCGAAGTCGCTTGGCAATTGCTATACGGTCTCGGCAGTGGGGGAGGGATGCAACTCGCCAACTCATCAGAGCAGTGATGGAAGTAGTAGCTATAGAATAGAGAAATAAATAATACCTTATGGCAAAGAGAAAGAGAATCCATATTAGAAGTAAGAGAAGGATCATTAATGAGTCTCACTGCCATAGATTCAACCCTATCAAGGAGATTAGTACATGAAGAAGCACCCCAAATGTGCAAGCAGCATTTTAAGCAGGGAAGGATAAGACCTTTATAGATTTTAAGTAATTGCAAAGAGGAAAAGAAATGACGAAAACGAGACAACTCCAAATATTTTGGATGCAGATTTAGTTATTTGGATTATGTGATTCCTTAAAGACAAGGTGGAGTCTATCTGGATTCCTAATATGTTAATAGAATTAAGAGGGTAAATCTCGTTAGTTTCGAAGACAATAGGGCTATCAGGAATAGGAGATAAAGAGATACACAGAAACTGTGTCTTGGGGCACTAAATTCCACTAAATTTTTGGTGCCTCACTCATATACCCTCTTGAAAATCGGAGTTGAGAGTAGATTTAAATAAGACTGTCCAGGACAGTTCAATGTTGTCTTCCTTCAGTTACGGTTCTCTTTCTATACCTACATCAACACCGAATATTCTTGGATATTTGTTACACTTGTCTTACTATCCTTTCACATATGACAAGTCACAATACACTCCCCATCTCTGTTTCTCTCTATGTATTCTTCGTGCCCAGGCCCGATGAGAGTAGATTTTTTTTTTGGCTGTCCTGGTGTCTTAATCATAAAAGAAAGAAAAAGAAAAAGAAGAAAGAGTGATACGACACTGATTACAAGTAGGAAATGAGGGCTGTAAAGAATAGGCCGAGAAAAAATAAAGGGTAGAATCATTGGCAAAGGCGTGAAGAAAAAAAGGAGGATGGGGAAGAAGATCGTTGATGAAGTGAAGGAAGAGAGTAAGTGAGAGAACAGAGCCCTGTGGAATACCAATGGTAAAAGAGAATGGGATAGATGTGGCACCGTCAACAACCACAGACATAAAACGGTAAGAAAGAAAACTGGAAATCAAAGAACAGAGAGAGGGGGTAAAGCCATAGGCAAAGAATTTAGCCAACAGAGCCTTGCGCACCCTGTCAATAGTCTTAGAGATATCAAGGACGACGCCAAAGGATTTCCCATATTTCTTCAGAGATGACTATAAATGAGTAAGAGAGGATAGGAGGTCACCAGTGGATCTTGCATTGCAGAAGACGTTTCAAGAAGTGAGAGTTGAGCAAAGTTTTGAAACTTTACTGACAGCAGAGGTTAGGGCAATAGGTCTGTAGTTTGAAGGAATAAAGAGGGCATCCTTCTTAGGAGCAGGATGCACTAGAGCATGCTTCCAAGATGAAGGATAGATACTGGTTGAGAGTATGAGACAAAAAAGATGGCAAAGCATGGGACCCAGTTAATCTGGAAACTCCTAAAGAAACCTTGCAGGGATACCATCAGGACCAAATGATTTGTTCGTCTTTAGCGAGCAAAGAACATCATGAAAATTGGAAATAGAAGGGATAAGGGAGGGCATAGGGTTAAGGAAGGGTAAAAAATGAGGGAAAGGCGAGCTGGAATTGTTTATGGAAGAGTTGGCAGAAAAATAAAAGCCAAAGAAAGTGGCTTTTTCAGTGGGAGAGCAAAATATAGTACCATCAGAATGAATGATAGTGGGAGAGCTTAAGATACAGAAGATTTGGAGAGGTTTTTAGCTAACCATAAACATTTATCAGTGTGAGAGAAATTAAGGTCATCAACTTTCGAATGTGATCAGTACAGTAATTCCTAGTCATAATAAAAGCATGGTCTGAGGTTAGCAAGGGCATGCACTAAGGGTAAGGATTACATATGCTAAAACAAGTCATTCGCAAGAAGGCAATCTACCTAATAAAAGCAGAGCAAGTTAAATCAGTTCCTCTGCCTCGGAGGAGCTTTTTCGCCAACCTCCTCCTAATCTACAGCCTAATGCGATCGGATATTATGAAGAAAATTGAAAAAAGCATTAACAACTAACAGCAAATATATTTTTAATATAATATAATATTGTCATGTGAGGGTGCATCAGCTGATACGGAAGTAGCAAAACGTTTGCCGATAGAGGCTCGTTCTCCCGCATCCTACTCCTCTTCTACCACTTAATGCAATCGGATATTATGAAGAAAATTGAAAAAAAGCATTAAGAATAAACAGCAAACATTTTTATAATATGGTCAGGGAAATTGCGTGTGAGGGTGCATCAGCTGATACGGAAGTGATTACCTAATGGTGGCAGTGAGAATGAGGATGCATGGCAAACCTACAAAAGAGCAAGAAATTATTATCTAAGTAAAAGAAGAGAGGCAGAGAGAGACTATGAGAGGAACATCACCAGGAAGGCTAAAGAAAATCCCAAGCTTTTCCACAGCTTTATCAGAGGAAAACTGAAGGTAAAAGAACAGGTTTTAAGGCTTAAGAGAATGGATGGAAGCATCACTGAGACGGATGAAGAGATCTGCAAAGAACTGAACAAATAGTTTCAGTCAGTATTTACAGTAGAAAATACCCCACCCCCTCAGATTGCAAAGATAGAAGCTCAAGGGCCAGTATTAGAGAACATCAACCTTTCAGCCACAGAGGCATGCAAAGCGCTGATGGAGTTAGATGTCCATAAAGCTACAGGTCCTGATGATGTATCCCCTCATGTACTTAAAAAATGCACAAACTCAATATCAGCGGCACTAAGTATCATATTTAAAAAGTCACTGGAGTCAGGGGAGATTCCAAGATGCTGGAAACAAGCAAACGTGATACCTATCTTCAAAAAGGGAAGGAGGGATATGGCTCTAAACTATAGACCAGTTTCCTTGACCAGCATAGTTTGCAAAGTTATGGAGAAACTTCTAAGGAAACATATCTCTCTTCACTTGGAATCCTTCAACTTTTTGTCAGTGAGACAACATGGCTTCAGAGAAGGTAGATCAACAGTAACAAACTTATTAGAATTTTATGATGAGGTAAGCCGAATCTTACAGGAAAGCGAGGGCTGGGCAGATTGCATATTCCTAGACTTCCAGAAAGTATTTGACACTGTCCCACACGGGAGACTTATTAGGAAGCTGCAAGTAATGGCTAGAATAGGTGGAAATGTCTTGGAATGGATAAAAACTTACTTAGAAGGAAGGGAACAGAGGGATAGAGTAAGACACTCAGTGTCTGAATGGAGAAGAGTTAGTAGTGGAGTTCTACAGGGTTCAGTTTTGGGGCCACCTTTGTTCCTTGTATATGTAAATGACCTACCAGAGACTGTAAATTCATTCATGAATATGTTTGCAGATGATGCAAAGATTGTGAAGAAAGTAAGAAACGAGATCAACGATAGAGAACTTCAGGAAGATCTAAATAGTCTGCATGAGTGGTCAGAAAAGTGGCTAATGAAATTAAGAACTTTAAAATGTAAGGTAATGAGAATGGGTACAAGTGCAAAAAGGCCCAAGCTTAACTACTCGGTGGCTGGATTACAACTTCAAGAGACAGAGAATGAGAGAGATCTAGGAGTAAACATACTGGCAGATTTGTCTCCAGAAATGCATATAAATGGTATAGTAAGGGCAGCATATGCTTCTTATCAAATGTAAGGGTAGTTTTCAGGCACATGGACAAGGAAATGTTCAGAAATATTTATGTAACCTATGTGAGGCCAAAACTTGAATATGCAGCCCTCTTTTGGAATCCGCACTTGAACAAGCACGTAGCTAAGATTGAAAAAGTTCAAAGACATGCCACGAAACTGGTGCCATAATTACGTAATCTCAGTTATGATGAGAGGCTGAGGGAATTAGACTTGACATCACTTAAAGCAAGAAGAGTGAGGTGGAATCTGGTGACACTCTTTAAATTCCCTCATAGTTATGATAGAGTAGATAGGGATCGATACTTTGATATGGCTGGCACTAGAACTAGAGGTCATAGTTTGAAGTTTCGTAAGAAAACTTCTTTGCAGGATGTAAGAAAGTACTTTTTCAGTGTAAGAGTAGGTGATAATTGGAATTCACTAAGTGAGGAGGTAGTTAACGCTATCTCAATCCATAGTTTTAAGGACAGGTATGATAAGTATCACTAAATACAAAATGGAACCGATCAGGAGATGAGAAGATACGAGCTTTGGGTTCTTTCCCGTAAGCACAATTAGGCAATAACAATTGGGTAGGTAATTATAACTACACGTACATACAAACATACACACATATACCGTGTGACGACGCAGATCGTCTATCCCTAACACCATTACCCCCCACAAATTCCCTCCACATTCTCTCTCTCTCCAATATTCCATTCTACCCAACCAACAAAACTCTCTTTGTCCCTGCCAACTAGGGAGGGGCACTGTACACAGTTATTAAAGTAAATAAACCAACAGATGTACAAACAATGATGAGCCCTTAATAACAATAATAAAAATAATAATAATAATAATAATAATAATAATAATAACAATAAAAATCGCCACAATCATCAACAAAGGTAAATTATTGTTGTCAATAATAATAATAATAATAATAATATCTAAGGAGAATTTTTGGAATAGACATTATGAAAATAATACGGAGGTACATTAAAACCCAGCAGAGAATTGGATATTCATCACACATCTTTTATAATCCCTTCACATCTGACAGGCCAATACACTCTCCATCTCTTTCTCTCTTTACTTTATGTATTCTTCGTGCCCATGCCCGATAAAGGCTATTTTATTTTATTATTTTCTGTTCCGTTCTGGTATCACAATCATTTAAATTTTTTTTTTTTTGCTCGCCAAAAAATCCGCAATTCACTGAATTCGCAATATGTGCACCGCAATATAGCGAGGGTTCACTGTATATATATATACAGTAATCCCTTGCTATAACGTGATTCACCTTCCGCAGATTCAATGCATCGCGGGTTTTTATGTCGAGCATATATGTTTCATATCGCATATTTTCTTGGTATATCGCGGAAATCCATGATATGTGGATATATTAAAATTTCTAGTATTTTCATTATTCTATTGATAAAAAAAAAAATTTTCCTAGCCTAAGAATAATAAAACAGCAAAAAACATAAATTTAAACACGTAACTCACAGTATTGCATCATATAAAATATGATACCGGTATCTGCGTCTTGGAAAACACAAAGAGTCGCACCTACGTGAGATAGTACACGGGATACTATTAGCTGACGGGTGGGAGACGACGAATCACAGAATTTTGTTCTGCACACTGGGGTCTGATTGGCTTTTTGACTGAAGCTTGATTCTTCAAGCATCTTCCATTGTCTCGCCTCATCCATTCAGTTAATCACGTGTGCGCCTTTCGCGTTGTGCCTCTTAATACGTTGTGCTTGTGTATTTTGTGAAACTTTTGCTTTATTTCAACCCCTGCAATGCCGCCCAAGCATTCTTCATCTTCTAAGGCTTCTGGTAGTGAGCCTAAGAGGCAAAGGAAGATGTTGACCATAGCACATAAGGTAAAACTGCTAGATATGCTGAAGGATGGAAGAAGTTTCTCGGCTGTCGGCTGCCATTTCAGCATCAACGAATCTATTTTTCGCTACATCATGAAGGATAAGGCGAATATCTGGAAGACAGCGGCTCTTACATTAAACAAAACAGTGGAGAGGGTCATAACACCCCGCAAAAAGATAATAGTGTGGATGGAATCTGCTTTGGCCCTGTGGATTGCTGACTGCAGGAAGAACATCAACTTAGACACCAGTATCATACAAACAAAGGCGGAGAAGCTGTATGAGACATTCACTGCAAACGAACCCGACGACGACAGTGGCAACCGTGAGGAGGAGGAGAGAGAAGAAATGGAAGACCCACAACCAGGCCTATCCAGCGATTCTCCCCCGAGGAAACCATCGTTCATTGCTGGCAAGGGATGGTTCACCAAATTTCAAAAATGCTTTGGCCTAAAGAGCGTTTCGGTGCATGGCGAAGCTGCCTCTGCAGATGCAGCTGAAGCTGAAGATTACGTGAACAACGACTTCAAGAAAATTATCGAGGAAGGTGGTTATGCCCCTGAGCAGGTGTTCATTATGGATGAGACTGTGTTATTTTGCAAGAAAACGCCATCTCGCACTTTTCTTTTCAAAGAAGAAGCTAAACTCATGGATTTAAAGTGCAAAAAGACCACGTTACCCTCATCATGTGTGGGAATGCTGCGGGCTTTACGTTAAAGCCAGGGTTTATCTACAAGTCAAAGCTCCCTAGGGCTTTGAAGAATAAAAACAAGAACTTGCTGCCAGTGTATTGGATGCATAACCCCAAGGCTAGGATCACGAAAAGCCTCAAATCGGACTGGTTTAACCAATGCTTTATCCCTCAGGTCAGAGCTTATCTTGCAGAGAAGGACCTTGTATTTAAAGTCCTTCTGTTGAAGGATAATTCTGGTGGCCGTGCAACTGATCTCCATTATGACGATGTTCAGGTAAATTTCCTGCCACCGGATACGACATCACTGATTCAGCCTATGGATCAAGGCGTTATTCGTGCGTTCAAGGCCCTTAAAACACAAAATGCCCAAGCGAACCTGGTTGACTCCATGCATGCGGACAAAGACTTTGCACGATTGCCACATGCCTTCAATATATTCAGAATGCACTCAAAGAGATGAGGCCGGCCACAATCAATGCCAGCTGGAAGAAATTGTGGCCCGAAGTCATCTACGACTATGAGGGATTCGCTCCTGAGGAGGTGCATACCTCGACAGTTGAGAAAGCTGTGAAGTTGGCTGCATTGTTAGGAGGAGAAGGCTTTAAAGATATAACTCACCAGAACGTCAATAAACTGATCGACAGCCACTCGCAGCCGTTGACTGATGAAGACTTGGAGGAAATGACAAAATCAGCGAGCGAAGAAGAGGAAGAACAACAACAGCAAGTGCACGATGAAGTCGAAGAACCTGGCCTTACACTCGAATGGCTCGCAGCCATGTACAACATGGCCAAAGAACTCCAACAACTGTTGCAGGAGTGGGACGATGATAAGGTTCGTTCGGTGCACTTCTCCAATATTATAGATGATGCCATAACTCCTTACAAGATTATCTTCGCAAAAAAGAAGAAACAGCGACAGCAACTCCCAATTATCATGTTCTTCTCTCGCAAAAGCAGCCGTAAAGCTATCATTGGCTCTGCAGTATTTAAACGTCATCATCACCTCATTCACGGTAATCTTACCTATCATGTTCACATAGCTTTACGCTTGCGAACAGTTATTTATGGTAAACTTTCCTGTCACACTCATATAAATTTATGCTTAAATGCTGTTATTAATAAGGTAAAGGGTGATTATTAACAGTGCGGGGAGGCTTTTTACAATAAAGGTAAAAATAAATATAAAATACCTGTAATAAATATGGTGCTGCTAATTCGCGGATTTTCACCTATTGTGGGTGGTTCCGGAACGTAACACCTGCAATAAACGAGGGAGTACGGTATATATATATATATATATATATATATATATATATATATAAATATATATATATATATATATATATATATATATATATATATATATATATATATATATATATATATATATATATATATATATATATATATATATACAGTGGTGACCCCAACCCACAACAAAATTTTGAAAATTTTTTTACTCCAACCCAAGAACACACATTTGTTGGCCAAGTCACCACGTGTCCAACTCGCCTGCTCTCAGTTCTACATTGGTGCCCGCGCTGTGTGGTTTGTTCATGATCTGTTCACAGTTTTTGCTTTATTTTCCATTGTTTTACCTTTCATATAGCCCTTATTATGGCTCCTAAGAAAGTTAAAAGTGTTTGTGATATTGGGAGAGTCGCCTTTTAAAAATTAGTCCACGTCCTCCTCCACCATCATCCATGTATGCAAGCAACAATCATGCACAAACGTAAATACAGTACTGTTTCTAACCTCCAGTATTTACTCTTTCCTACAGTAGTTGTTATTAGCGGGAGAATGTTACAACTTTTTCTAATGTTGGACTTTTGTATTTTATACTGGGTATCAAGTAGTGTATACTGTATACCTGAATATGTACACGCTTTACTTTAATAGAATAGAATTCCTTCCTATTATTAATGAAATTTTCCTTTTACAGATGAAATATATATAACCTGTGTTATATTTCATGTTTTTAGGGACTAGAAAAATTTTAAAATTAATATTTATTGTGACCAGGAACAGATTAATTGAATTTATATGATTTTCAATGGGAAAAATAAATCCATCCCCAAGAACAGCTTTTGGGAACGGATTAAGTTCGTGGGTTGATGTTGCCACTGTATATATATATATATATATATATATATATATATATATATATATATATATATATATATATATATATATATATAATATATATATATATATATAAGCACATTACATATGTGAAAACATGAATCATTTTTTTACCCCGACCGGGACTCGAACCTAGGACTTATGATTACTAAGTCAAGGCGCTACCACTACACCACAGAAGGTTAAAAGGAATCCAACCTTATAGCTTATATCTGCTATACTTAGGAATGAACGCATTCTAACTGAATGCCAATATGTTCATATTACAGATTCCCCAACCTCACTCATGGCTTCATTTTAGCATTTAATTCAATTCCCAATCTCATTCAGGCCATGAAATTATCAAACAAGCACATTACGTATGTGAAAACATGAATAATTTTTTACCCCGACCGGGACTCGAACCTAGGACTTATGATTACTAAGTCAAAGCGCTACCTTCTGTGGTGTAGTGGTAGCGCCTTGACTTAGTAATCATAAGTCCTAGGTTCGAGTCCCGGTCGGGGTAAAAAAAAAAATGATTCATGTTTTCACATATGTAATGTGCTTATTTGATAATTTCATGGCCTGAACGAGATTGGGAATTGAATTAAATGCTAAAATGAAGCCACGAGTGAGGTTGGGGAATCTGTAATATGAACATATTGGCATTCAGTTAGAATGCGTTCATTCCTAAGTATAGCAGATATAAGCTATAAGGTTGGATTCCTTTTAACCTTCTGTGGTGTAGTGGTAGCGCCTTGACTTAGTAATTATAAGTCCTAGGTTCGAGTCCCGGTCGGGGTAAAAAAAAAAAAATATTCATATATATATATATATATATATATATATATATATATATATATATATATATATATATATATACAGTAATCCCTCGCTTTATTGCGATTCACCTTCCGCGAATTCAGTGCATCGCGGGTTTTTATGGCAAACTTATATATTTTATATCACAGATTTTCAAGGTATATTGCGGGAATCCACGATATGTGGAAATATTAAAATTTCCAGTATTTTTATTATTTTATTGATTAAAAAAAGTATTTTCTAGCATAAGAATAATAAAACGGTAAAAAATAGTAAAAACAAATTTAAACATGTAACTTACAGTATTGCATCATATATAATACGATACAGGTAACGACGTCTTGGAAAACACAAAAGGTTGCACCTACGTGAGATAGTACACGGGATGTTCTTGGCTGATGAGTGGGAAACGACGAATCACAGAATTGTGTTCTGTATACTGGGATCGGATTAGCTTTTTGATTGAAGTTTGATTCTCCCAGCATCTTCCATTGTCTCGCCTCACCCATTCAGTTACTCATGTGTACGCCTTTCGCGTTGTGCCTCTTAATACGTTACTTTTGTGATTTTGTGAAACTTTTGCTTGTGTATTTCAACCCCTGCAATGCCGCCCAAGCATCCTTCATCTGCTAAAGCTTCTGGTAGTGAGATTAACCGGCAAAGGAAGATGTTGACCATAGTAGATAAGGTAAAACTGTTAGATATGCTGAAGGAAGGAAGAAGTTTCTTGGCTGTCGGCCACCATTTTGGCATCAACGAAGCTACTGTTAACTACATCAAGAAGGACGAGGCGAATATCAGGAAGACAGTGACTCTTACATTTAACAAAACCACAAAGAGGGTCATAACACCCCGCAATATGATAATAGTGCAGATGGAATCTGCTTTGGCCCTGTGGATTGCTGATTGCAGGAAGAATATCATCAGCTTAGACACCAGTATCATACAAACAAAGGCGAAGAAGCTGTATGAGACATTCACTGTAAACGAACCCGGTGACGACAGTAGCAACCGTGAGGAGCAAGAGAAAGAAAAAATGGAAGACCCACAACCAGGACTGGCAAGCAATTCTCCACCGAGGAAACCATCGTTCGTTGCTAGCAAGGGATGGTTCGCCAAATTTCAAAAACACTTTTACCTAAAGAGTGTTTCGGTGCATGGCGAAGCTGCCTCTGTAGACACAGCTGCAGCTGAAGATTATGTGAACAACGGCTTCAAGAAAATTATCGAGGAAGGCTGTTATGTTCCTGAGCAATTGTTCAACATGGATAAGACTGGGTTATTTTGAAAGAAAATGCAGTCTCGCACTTTTCTTTTCAAGGAAGAAGCTAAAGCTGCTGGGTTTAAAGCGCACAAAGACAACGTTTCCCTCATCATGTGCAGGAATACTGCGGGCTTTATGTTAAAGCCAGGGCTTATCTACAAGTCAAAGATCCCTAGGGCTTTGAAGAATAAAAACAAGAATAAACTGCCAGTGTATTGGATGCATAACCCTAAAGCCTGGATCACGAAAAGCCTCACATCGGACTGCATTTACCAATGCTTTATCTCTCAGGCCAGAGCTTATCTTGAGGAGAAGGGCCTTGAATTTAAAGTCCTTCTGTTGATGGATAATGTTGGTGGCCACGCAACTGATTTCCATTATGACGGTGTTCAAGTAGAGTTCCTGCTACCGAATACAACATCATTGATTTAGCCTATGGATCAAGACATTATTTATGCGTTCAAGGCCCTCTACACATGAAATGCCCTGGCGAATCTGGTTGACTCCATGGATGCAAACAAAGAATTTGCAATGAAGGGGTACTGGAGTAACTACACAATTGCTACATGCCTTCAAAATATTCAGAATGCACTCAAAGAGATGATGCTGGCCACAATCAACGCCAGCTGGAATAAATTGTGGCCCGAAGTCATCTACGACTACAAGGGATTCGCTCCTGACAAAGTCTATAACTTGGCAGTTGAGAAAGCTGTGAAGTTGGCTGCATTACTAGGAGGAGAAGGCTTTAAAGATATGATTCACGAAGACGTCAATGAACTGATCGACTGCCACTCGCAGCCGTTGACTGATGAAGACTTGGAGGATATGACAAAATCAGTGAGCAAAGAAGAGGAAGAAGAAAAACCAGAGGAAACGCACAAAGAAGTCAAAGAGCTTGGCCTGACACTCGAACTGATCGCAGCCATGTATAACATGGCCAAAAAACTCCAACAACTGTCGCAGGAGTGGGACGATATTGTTCATTCGGTGCACTTCTGCAATATTATGGACAATGCCATGACTCCTTAAAAGACCATCTTCACACAAAAGGGGAAACGGCGACAGCAACTCCCCATTACAATGTTCTTCTCTCGCAAAAAGCAGCCATAGAGCTGTCATTGGCTGCTCAGTATTTAAACGTCATCATCACGTCATTCACAGTAAGCTTGCGTGCTGTTATTAATCGTTAACTTACCTGTCACACTCATATAAATTTATGCTTGTGCAATGTTATTAATAAAGTAAAAGATGAGTAGCTAACAGTGCAGGGAGGATATATACAGTAAAGGTAAAAATAAATGTAAAATACCTGTAATAAATATGGTGCTGCTCTTTCGCGGATTTTCACCTATCGCGGGTGGTCCTACAATGTAACACTTGCGATAAACGAGGGATTACAGAGTATATATATATATATATATATATATATATATATATATATATATATATATATATATATAATATATATATATATATATATATATATATATATATATATATACAGTGATCCCTTGTTTATCACAGGGGTTTGGTTCCGGGACCGTCCGCGATAGGTGAAAATCCGCGAAGACGGATAACCCTATATACATAGGTATTTTACATTTATTTTTACCTTTACTGTATAAACCCTCCCTGCACTGTTAAAAAACACCCTTTATTTTATTAATAACAGCGTGTAAGCGTAAATTTACATGAAAGTGATAGGTACACTTACCGTGAATGAGGTGGTGATGACGTGACATACTCATATACATAGCTATTTTACAGTTATTTTTACCTTTACTGTATAAACCCTCCCTGCACTGTTAAAAAACCACTCTTTACTTTATAAATAACAGCATGCAAGCGTAAATTTATATGAACGTAATAGGTAAACTTACCGAGAATGACGTGATGATGACGTGTATAGACACCAGAGGAAATTATTCTGCAGCCAATGACTGCTTTATGCTTGCTTTTTGCAAGAGAAGAACATGGTAATGGGGAGTTGCTGTTGCTGTTTCTTCTTTTGCTGGAAGATGGTCTTGTAAGGAATCATGGCATCGTCGACAAGATTGCAGAAGGTGACTGAACAAACCATATTATCGTCATGTTCTTGCGAGACTTGTTGGACTGCTTTCACATGTTCATACATGGCTGCCAGACGTTCGAGTGTAAGGCCAGGCTCTTCGATTTCTTCGTGCATTTCCTCTGGTTGTTGTTCTTCTTCTTCTTCACTCGGTGATTTTGTCATTACCTCCAAGTCTTCATCAGTCAAAGGCTGCGAGTGGCAGTCGATCAGTTTATTCACATCTTCGTGGGTCATAGCTTTAAAGCATTCTCCTCCTAGCAATGCAGCCAACTTCACAGCTTTCGTACTTGCCGAGTTATGAACTTCGTCAGAAGTGAATCCCTTGTAGTCGTAGATGACTTCAGGCCACAAGTTCTTCCAGCTGGCATTGATTGTGGCTGGTTTCATCTCTTTGATTGCATTTTGAATATTTTGAAGGCATGTAGCAATCGTATAGTTACTCCAGTATGCCTTCATTGCGAATTCTTTGTTCGCATTCATGGAGTCAACCAGGTTCGCCAGGGCATTTCATGTGTAGGGGGCCTTGAACGCATAAATGACGTCTTGATCCATAGGCTAAATCAATGACATTGTATTCGGTAGCAGGAACTCTACTTGAACACCGTCATATTCGATATTAGTTGCATGGCCACCAGCATTATCCATCTAAAGAAGGACTTTAAATACAAGGCCCTTTTCCGCAAGATAAATTTTGGCCAGAGGAATAAAGCATCAGTGAAAGCAGTCCGATGTGAGGCTTTTCGTGATCCAGGCCTTAGGGTTATGCATCCAATACACTGGCAGCAGATTCTCATTCTTTGACTTGTAGATAAGCCCGGGCTTTAACATGAAGCCCGCAGGATTCCCGCACACGATGAGGGTAATGCGATCTTTGAGCGCTTTAAATCCCGGGGCTTTAGCTTCTTCCTTGAAGAGAAAAGTGCAAGACGGCATTCTCTTCCAAAATAACCCAGTCTCATCCATGTTAAAAACTTGTTCAGGAGCATATTCCCCTTCAACGATAGTTTTCTTAAAGTCATTGTTCACATAATCTTCAGCTGCAGCTGTATCTGCAGAGGCAGCTTTGCCATAAATCGAAACGCTCTTTAGGCCATAGCGTTTTTGAAATTTGGAGAAAAATCCCTTGCTTGCCTCGAACGATTGTTTCCTTGGTGGAGAATTGCTGGAGGGTCCTGGTTGTGGGTCGTTGATATCTTTTTCTCTCCCCTCCTCTCCATGGTCCCACTAACGTCGTCGGGTTCGTTTGCAGCGAAGGTATCATACAGCTTTTTCGCCTTTGTTTGTATGACATTGCTGTCTATGCTGATATTCTTCTTTCTGCAATCAGCAATCCACAGGGCCAAAGCAGATTCCATCCGTACTATTATCTTATTGCAGGGTGTTACGACCCTCTTCGCTATTATCCTAAATGAAATAGTTGCTGTTTTCCTGATATTTGCTTTGTCCTTTTTGATGTAGCAAACATTAGATTCGTTGAGGCCAAAATTGCAGCCGACATCCGCAATCCTTCTTCCTTCCATTAGCATATCTAACAGTTTTACCTTATCTGCTATGGTCAACATCTTCCTTTGTCGCTTAGGCTCACTACCAGAAGCCTTAGAAGATGAAGGACGCTTGGCGGCATTGCAGAGGTTGAAAAAAGTGAATAAAAAAAATCACAGGCACAACATATTAAGAAGCACAACGCGAAAAGCGCACATGGGAGTTAGACTGAACGGGTAAGGCGAGACAATGAAAGGTGGTGGGAGAAACAAGCTTCAATCAAAAAGCCAATCAGACCCCATGATACAGAACATACATTAAAAGAATTATGTGCTTCGTCGTCTCCCACCCTTTCAGCCAATAGCATCCCATGAACTATCTCACGTAGGTGCGACCCTTTGCGTTTTCCAAGACGACAATACAGTGTATGATATCGCACAGTATTTCACATGGTGCAATACTGTGAGTTATATGTTTAAATTTATGTTTTTTACTATTATTTACTGCTTTATTATTCATAGGCTAAGAAATACTTTGTTTTATCAATAATGAAAACACTGGAAATTTTAATATGTATTAACTCACATAGGTGCGACCCTTTTTGTTTTCCGAATTGCTGATACCGGTATTGTATTTTACTTGGTGCAATACTGTGAGTTACATGCTTAAATGCACGTTTATTACTATTTTTTACTGTTTTATTATTGTTAGGCTAAGAAATACCTTTGTTTATCAATAAAATAATGAAAATACTGGAAATTTTAATATGTACTATCTCACGTAGGTGCGACCCTTTGCGTTTTCCGAAACGATGATACAGGTATCGTATTTTCTATGGTGCAGAGTTACATGTTTAATTTTATGCTTTTTACTAATTTTTACTATTTCATTATTCTTAGGCTGGAAAATAATTTTTTTATCAATAAAATAATGAAAAAATTTTTTTTTCAAAAAAATAATGAGAATACCGAGAATTTTAATATTTCCACATATCGTGGATTCTCGTATATACCCCCCCCCCCAAATGCTCGCCAAAATAAACCACGAAGCACTAAATTCGCGAAAGGTAAACTGCGATATAGTGAGGGATCACTATGTGTATATATATACAGTAATCCCTCGTTTATCGCGGGGGCTTGGTTCCGGGACTGGCCGCGATAGGTGAATTTCCGCGAAGTAGGAACACCTTAATTTTTTTTTTTTTTTTTTTTTTACACTTCTTCCACGAGTACAAAGGGGATTACGATAAGAAAAGATCATCATCATCATTATATATATATATATATATATATATATATATATATATTATATATATATATATATATATATATATATATATATATATAATATATATATTATATATATATATATATACAGTGTTACCACGGTTATTCGCGTTTCTTGGTTCGCGTTCTCACTATATCGCGGTTTTTTTTTTGGATAAATTATTATTTTATTTTATGGGTATACGCAAAAATATTAAAATATGGAAAAAAAAAAATTTCAGTATTTTCATTTTTTTATTGGAAATGTAAATTTACGTTGCTTGCTGTTATTTATAATGTAAAGGGTGTTTTTTTTAACAGTGCAGGGAAGGTTTATAGTTTGTAAACGAAAAAATAATTGTAAATGAGCATGTGTGTCATGTCATCATCACTTCATTCATCGTAATTTTATCTATCACTTTCATAAAAATTTACGTTGCGTGCTGTTATTTATAATGTAAAGGGTGTTTTTTTAACAGTGCAGGGAGGGTTTATACAGTTCGTAAACGAAAAAATAATTTTAAATGAATATGTGTGTCACGTCATCATCACCTCATTCACCGTAATTTTATCTATCACTTTCATAAAAATTTACGTTGCGTGCTGTTATTTATAATGTAAAAGGTGTTTCTTTAACAGTGCAGGGAGGGTTTATACAGTTCGTAAACAAAAAAATAATTGTAAATGAGTATGTGTGTCACGACATCATCACCTCATTCATCGTAATTTTATCTATCACTTTCATAAAAATTTACGTTGCTTGCTGTTATTTATAATGTAAAGGGTGTTTTTTTAACAGTTCAGGGAGGGTTTATACAGTACGTAAACGAAAAAATAATTGTAAATGAGTATGTATGTCACGTCATCATCACCTCATTCACCATAATTTTATCTATCACTTTCATAAAAATTTACGTTGCTTGCTGTTATTTATAATGTAAAGGGTGTTTTTATAACAGTGCAGGGAGGGTTTATACAGTACGTAAACAAAAAAATAATTGTAAATGAGTATGTATGTCACGTCATCATCACCTCATTCACCGTAATTTTATCTATCACTTTCATAATAATTTACGTTGCTTGCTGTTATTTATAATGTAAAAGGTGTTTTTTTAACAGTGCAGGGAGGGTTTATACAGTACGTAAACGAAAAAATAATTGTAAATGAGTATGTATTTCACGTCATCATCACATTCACGGTAAGTTTTCCTATCACTTTCATAAAAATTTACGTTGCTTGCTGGTATCTATAATGTTAAGCGTGTTTTTTTAACAGTGCAGGGAGGGTTTATACAGTAAGTAAACAAAAAAATAATTGTAAATAAGTATGTATGTCACGTCATCATCACATTCACGGTAAGTTTTCCTATCACTTTCATATACATTTACGCTTGCATGCCGTTATCTATGAAGTAAAGGGTGGTATGTTAACAGTACAGGGACAGTTTATACAGTGTAAACGTAAAAATATATTAAAATATCTATGTACATATAGGCTGATCCTACTTCGCGGATTTCCTGGTTCGCGCCGGGTCCTGGAACCGAACTACCGCGATAAGTGAGGCAACAATATATATATATATATATATATATATATATTATATATATATATATATATATATATATATAATATATATATATATATATATATATATATATATATATATATATATATATATATATATAATCCCCCCTTATCGCGGTAGTTCAGTTCCGGGACCCGGCGTGAGACAGGAAAACCGTGAAGTAGGATCAGCCTATATGTACATAGATATTTTAATACATTTTTACGCTTACACTGTATAAACCCTCTCTGTACTGTTAACAAACTACCGTTTACTTCATAAATAACTGCATGCAACGTAAATTTATATGAAAGTGACAGATAAAATTACGGTGATTGAAGTGGTAATTACGTGACATACTCATGTACATAAGCATTTTACAATTATTTTTACGTTTACGTACTGTATAAACCCTCCCTGCAATGTTAAAAAAAACACCCTTTACATTATAAATAACAGCAAGCAACGTAAATTTTTATGAAAGTAATAGATAAAATTACGGTGAATGAAGTGGTTATTACATGATATACTCATGTACATAGGTATTTTACAATTATTTTTACGTTTACGTACTGTATAAACCCTCCCTGCACTGCTAAAAAAACACCCTTTACATTATAAAAAACAGCAAGCAACGTAAATTTTTATGAAAGTGATAGATAAAATTACGTTGAATGAAGTGGTAATTACATGACATACTCATGTACATAGGAACTTTACAATTATTTTTACATATACGTACTGTATAAACCCTCCCTGCACTGTTAAAAAAAACACCCTTTACATTATAAATAATAGCAAGCAACATAAATTTTTATGCAAGTGATAGGAAAACTTACCGTGAATGAGGTGATGATGACGTGACATACATAGGTATTTTACAATTATTTTTACGTTTACGTATTGTATAAACCCTCCCTGCACTGTTAAAAAAACACCCTTTACATTATAAACTACAGCATGCAACGTAAATTTACATGGAAGTGATAGATAAAATTACGGTGAATGAAGTGGTAATTACATGACATACTCATGTACATGGGTATTTTACAATTATTATAAATAACAGCATGCAACGTAAATTTATATGTACGTGATAGGTAAACTTACCGTGAATGAGGTGATGATGATCTCTCTTGACCCAGGAGGAAATTATTTCGCAGCCAATAAAAGCTTTACGGCTGCTTTTTGGGGGAGAAGAAAAGGGTAATGGGGAGTTGCTGTCGCTGTTTCTTCATTTGTTGGAAGATGGTATGGTAAGGAATCATGGCATCGTCGAGAAAATTACAGAAGGTCACCGAACGAACCATATTATCGTCATATTCCTGCGAGAGTTGTTGGAGTGCTTTAAAATGTCCCTTGTAGTCGTGGATGACTTCGGGCCACAAAATCTTCCAGCTGACATTGATTGTGGCCGACCTCATCTCTTTGATTGCTTTCTGAATATTTTGTAGGCATGTGGCAATCGTGTAATTACGTCAGTATGTCTTCATTGAGAAGTCTTTGTCTGAATCCATGGCTACAACAAGGTTTGCCAGGGCATTTCGTGTGTAGAGGGCCTTGAACGCACGAATAATGCCTTGATCCATAGGCTGAATCAGTGACGTCGTATTCGGTGGCAGGAACTCAACTTGAACACCGTCATATTGGAGATTGGTTGCGTGGCCACCAGCATTATCCATCAAAAGAAGGACTTTAAATTCAAGGCCTTTTTCCGCAAGATAAAGTTTTACCTGAGGGATAAAGCATTGGTGAAACCAGTCCGATGAGAGGCTTTTCGTGATCCATGCCTTAGGGTTATGCATCCAATACACTGGCAGCAGATTCTTATTCTTCTTCAAAGCCCTAGGGTTTTTTGACTTGTAGATAAGCCCGGGCTTTAACATGAAGCCCGCAGCATTCCCGCACATGATGAGGGTAAAGCGATCTTTGTGCGCTTTAAATCCAGGGCTTTAGCTTCATCCTTGAAGAGAAAAGTGCGAGATGGCATTCTCTTCCAGAATAAGCCAGTCTCATCCATGTTGAAGATTTGCTCAGGAACATGTTCCCCTTCGGCGGTAATTTTCTAGAAGTCGTTCGTGACGTAATTTTTTGTGCCAGCTGTATATGCATAGGCAGCTTTGCCATGCACTGAAACACTTTTTAGGCCATAGCGTTTCTGAAATTTGAAGAACAATCCCTTGCTAGCAACGAACGGTTGTATCCTCGATGGAGAATCGCTGGAGGGTCCAGGTTGTGGGTCGTCGATATCTTCTTCTCTCTCCTCCTCTCCACGGTCGCCACTGTCGTCATCGGGCTCATTTGCAGCGAATGTTTCGTACAGCCTCTTCGCCTTTGTTTGTATGATATTGGTGTCTAAGCTGATGTTTTTCTTTCTGTAATCAGCAATCCACAGGGCCAAAGCAGCTTCCATCCGCACTACTGCCTTATTGCGGGATGTTACGACCCTCTTCGCTGATTTATCAAAAGAAATGCTCGCTGTTTTCCTGATCTTTGCCTTGTCCTTTTTGATGTAGCGAACAGTAGATTCATTGAGGCCATAATAGCGGCCAATATCCACAAACCTTTTTCCTTCTTTCAACATATCTAAGAGTTTCACTTTATCTAAAATGTTTAACATTTTCCTATGCCGCTTAGGCTGACTACCAGAAGCCTTAGAAGGTGAAGGACGTTTGGGAGGCATTGCAAAAGTTAAATTACGCGTGAAAACACAATCACAAGCAAAACGTATTAATAAGCACAACGAGAACGGTGCACATGTGAGTTAGACTGAACGAGTGAGGCGGCAAATTGGAAAATGGAGTGAAAAGCAAACTGCAATGAAAAAGCCAATCGGACCCCATGATACAGAACATACAGAAAAACAATTCTGTGATTCGTCGTCTCCCGACCTTTCGGCCAATAGCATTCCATGAACTATCTCACGTAGGTGAGAGCCTTTTCGTTTTCCGAAACGCTGATAGCAGTATCGTATTTTACATGGTGCAATACTGTTAGTACTTTATGTTTTTTATTGTTTTTTACTGTTTTATTATTCTTAGGCTAGGAAATACTTGTTTTATCAATAAAATAATGAAAATTTTAATATTCACTAGGTCACGTAGGTGAGAGCCTTTGTGTTTTCCGAAACACTGATACCGGTATCGTATTATACGTGGTGCAATACTGTTAGTATTTATGTTTTTTACTATTTTATTATTCTTAGGCTAAGAAATAATTTTTTTATCAATAAAATCATGAAACTACTGGAAATATAAATATATATGCTAGCTCACGTAGCTGCGACCCCAATACATTGTACGTTATTGGACACTATTTCGCATGATGCAATACTGTGAGTTATACTGTGCGTACGTATATGTAAATTTATGTTTTTTACTAATTTTTACTGTTTTATTATTCGTAGGCTGGGAAATAATTTTTTTTTATCAATTAAATTTTTTTTCCCAATAAAATAAATGAAAATACTGAAAATTTTTATTTTTTCAATATTTTTGCGTATACCCAAAAAATAAAATAATAATTTCCCCAAAAATAAAAACCACGATACAGTGAGAACGCGAACCAAGATACGCGATACAGCGGGGGATCACTGTATTGGCATTTATTATCCTACTAGGAATCCTGTTCCATGCATCAGCTACTCTACGGTATTACCAAGCCAATTTTCACCAATTTCCCTTCTGAACCTACATTTATCAAGCTTAAATCCATTACCCATTACGAGTTCTGGTTTGATCATGAATTTTTAAAACTGTATTAATTATCACCCTTGTAATGACCTGTCAGATGTGAAGGGATTACAAAAGATGTGTAATGAATATCCAGCTCTCTGCTGGGCTTTAATATACCTCTGTATTACTTTCATGATGTCTATTCCAAAAATTCTCCTTACATATTATTATTATTATTATTATCATTTTTAACAATAATTTTCCATTGATGATGATAGTGGGGATTATTATTATTATTATTACGAATTTGTAATTAAACCATTATTTTTACAATAGATAATGTAGTTTTGGTCGAGTGAACAAGAGTTAATTAAAGATGTCTCTCTCTCTCTCTCCCTCCAACATTCTATTCTACCCAACCCCCCACACTCTTTGTCCCAGCCAACTAGAGAGGGGCACTGTACACAGTTATTAAAGTAAATAAACCTAGAGATGTACAAACAATGATGAACCCTTAATAATAAAAATAATAATAATAGTAATAATAATAATAATAATAAGAATCTCCACAATCATCATCAAAGGAAAATTATTGTTGCCAATAATAATAATAATAATAATAAGATTTAAGGAGAATTATTGGAATACACATCATGAAAGTTATGCAGAGGTATATTAAAAACCAGCAGAGAGCTGGAAATTCATTACACATCTTTTATAATCCCTTCACATCTGACAGGGCATTACACTCTCCATCTCTGTTTCTCTTTACAGCCTGATAAAGGCAGTTTTATTTTATAATTTTTTGGCCCATCCTGGTGTCACAATAATATTTATTTATTTTTTTTTCCCCAAAAAAATTCCGCGACATAGTGAATCCGCGATATAGCGAGGGATTACTGTATGTTTATATATATATATATATATATATATATATATATATATATATATATATATATATATATATATATATATATATATATATATATATATATATATGTACACCTAGTTCTCCGAATAACGTGAAGATAGGTTCTCAGAAGTGCAGTGTATTTTAATTTTCGTGTAATTTAATAAGTAATTTTCCATTAGAAACAATGATAATGGGCATTGATACGTTCCACAACCGTCCATAGACACACTACACCAAAGATACAAGATAAGTAAAACATATTCTATAAGTACGTAACAAAGCAGAAAGATCTGTAGTAGTTTATATTAACATGCATATAGTGTACAGTATAAAAGATATACAGATTTACTGTACAGTAAACAAATTAATGCACTCTATTATGCGGTGGGCAACAGGTGTAAACTGGGAAGTGCACTGTGGCAGTGAATAGAGGATGCAAACGTTTTGCTGCCTCCGTTTCAGCTGATGCACCCTCGCACGCTATTTTCCTGATGATATTATATCGAAAGTTTGTTTGCTGTTTGTTCTTAATGCTTTTTTTCCATTATCTTCATAATATTCGATCACATTAAGCGGTAGAAGAGGAGAAGGATGCAGGAGAACGAACCTCTATCGGCAAACGTTTTGCCACTTTCGTATCAGCTGATGCTTATCACTATTCAGGCACAATATCTTACTCATGAAATATATATTTACTCATTCTATTTGGGGTTTATCTAATTTTCTAGATTATAGAATTATTAATATTCCTTGGTTCTATACATTATTCTTTCTTCTTTATATATCGCCCATGCTGCACCAAATCTTAAAATAAACAAACTCAGCTGAGACAAAAAGAAAACTATACAATTCGCAACAAAGAAAACGTATATCGTACTGTACATGGGAAACTTAAATTAAATATATATATTCTGTACATGCTATTTCCCTGACGATATTATATCGAAAGTTTGTTTGCTGTTTGTTCTTAATGCTTTTTTTCAATTCTCTTCATAATATTCGATCGCATTAAGTGGTAGAAGAGGAGGAGGATGAGGGAGAACAAACCTCTATCTGCAAACGTTTTGCCACTTCCGTATCAGCTGATGCACCCTCGCACACTATTTCCCTGACAATATTATATCAAAAGTTTGTTTGCTGTTTCTTCTTAATGCTTTTTTTCAATTCTCTTCATAATATTTGATCACATTAAGCGGTAGAAGATGAGGATGTGGGAGAACGAACCTCTATCCACAAACGTTTTGCCGCTTCCGTATCAGCTGATGCTTATCACTATTCAGGCACAATATATTACTCATGAAATATTAATTTACTCACCGTATTTGGAGTTTATCTAATTTTCAAGTTTATAGTATTATTAATATTCCTTGATTCTAAACATTATTCTATCTTCTTTACATATCGACCACGCTGCACGAAATCTTAACGTAAACAAACTCAGTTGAGAGAAAAAAACTATACAATTCGTTACAAAGAAAAGGTCCATCATACTGTACATGGGAAACTTAAATGAAATATGTATATATTCTCTACACGCTATTTCTCTGACGATATTATATAGAGAGTTTCTTTGTTGCTTGTTCTTAATGCTTTTTTTAAATTTTCTTCATAATTTTCAATCGCATTAAGCGGTAGAAAAGGAGGAGGATGCAGGAGAACGAACCTCTATCCACAAACGTTTTGCCACTTCCTTATCGGCTGATGCACCCTAGCACGCTATTTCCCTGAGGATATTATATCAAAAGTTTATTTGCTGTTTGTTTTTAATGCTTTTTTTCAATTTTCTTCATAATATTCGATCGCATTAAGCGGTAGAAGAAGGATGATACGGGAGAATGAACCTCTATCCACAAACGTTATGCCACTTCCGTATCAGTAGATGCACCCTCGCATGCTATTTCCCTAACGATATTATATCAAAAATTTGTTTGCTGTTTGTTCTTAATGCTTTTTGTCTACTGTCTTCATAATATTCGATTGCATTAAGCAGTAGAAGAAGAGGAGGATGGCGGAAAAGTGCCTCCGAGACAGTCGATTATTTACTAAAATGAAATGTATTTTTTTGAATTTTTTTGCATGGTCATTATTCTTGAATTTTTTTTTTTTTTAATATAATTTTTTACGGGCTTTGTGCCAATTTTGCGGATTATAAACACGCGTAAAAAGTAAACTAGGTGTATATATATATATATATATATATATATATATATATATATATATATATATATATATATATATATATATATATATATATATATATATATATATATATATATATATATATATTCTGTATATATGATTCTATGTCACTGACATGGATGCAGGCCATCATTGGCTTCTTTTCCACACAAATGTTCGATGATTGTCAAGAGGATATGTAATAGCCCCCATGGAGACTGCAGTCTACAATCGTCTTATATTGGTATGAGAACAACTAAATTGACAAAAAGTTTAAAATATCACTTATAAAAAGGTGCCCCCAAAAAATAATATGATGAATAAACAACAGAACTGCATCATACGTAATATGTTGGAGGAAAATACGAAGATACTACACATAGAAAAGCATTGTCGACATCTGCAAATTCTAGAAGCTTTCTATGTACATAAGTTAGTTCCTTCTATAAATGTGCAAATGTCAGACTGTGTTACTTTGCCAACACTGAAAGTAAAAAACAAAGGACAGAGATAAGGATGTTTGGGGTCCATCCTCCAACATCTCTGGAAAATTTGCAGAGATAATGTATCTCTCTAGTGGATATAAACTAAAGGTGGATATTAGATACCACATATAACCTCCATCCTCTACCAACCAGATATATATACAGTACATATTTTTTTCCCCTAACAGTTTTGATACAAGTCTTCTAAGGTACTACTCTGAATACTGTAGAGTGATATCACAATGATCAAAATATTTTGTTTTTGTAAATACAATATTAGTCATTTTGGCTAACCTGTCAGTTGGAGCACAGACCCAAAGTTCGAGGAATATTACCAAGTCACACATAACCAAATTCATTTTCCTTTTATTACATGGTACATATTCAAAAAATTTCACTTCGGCCTAATGAAGATCATAAACAACAAGAGGAATGGCTTGGTGACCACACAAACTTTGGTTAGTTTTCTGCTCCCCCCTCCTCCCTGTCCATTCTCTACTCTTCTGCATCTATATATCATGGTGGGAATTAACCCAATCAGGCTAGAAATCTGAATGGTCTTACTGTGCTTTTACTTAGGGCTTATGCAGGTATCTAAGCAGTACTTAGAATTATGTCAAATGCATACCTTCTTAAATAAATTCTTTCCATTAGCAATACACAATGAAGCCATCCTTGAGGGACATATTCAATAGCTATTGGGATGACAACTCCACTCGTATGAGATCATTAGGAAATGATATACCTATTTCCTTCATGGAGTATTCTCTTCAAGTTATGGAGTGGTAACTCTCTTCTTTAGGTTAACCCAGTCTTACTTCCCAGTTTTTCTATATTACTGGAATGATAAAACTTCTCTTCGCTGTTTCAATTTATTTTTAAAAGTGGTGAGAGAATATTATGCAAATCTTAAAATGCTCTTCACAGCCAACAAGCAAGGTACTGCTAGGGCACGGGTTCTCACCCAGGGAGGAATTTCAGGGTGTCAGGGGGAGAATTGGGGCAGACCAAGTAACAAACCAAAATGTTACTGAAGATTCCTATGTCGTAGCACTGGAGATAGCAAAGCAGAAAATAAACCACATACAATTGGGGAAACTTTTATCAGACCTTGCTCTCTAAAAATGGTGGAATTTGTTTTGGGATATGGATTGAAGAAAAAACTTACAGCAGTTTCACTACCAATAATACTGTTCAAGGAGGATCAGTGATATGGACATTGAGATCAAGGATCAACTTGTGCAAGAGATCAAGTCTTAGCATTTGGGTTATATTCAGTTCAACTTGATGAATCAACTGACGCGGTTTACTGTTCTCAGTTGATGGTATTTGCAAGATATTGCACTCAGGTCCATTTAAAGAGGAGTTTCTCTTTTGTTTTCCTCTTAAAACACCTACCAAGGCCTCTGATTTTTGCAAAATGTTTCATTTTCCTTGAATCAAAAAATCTTTAGTGTGATAATATCCGTGGGTGCTATACAGATAGAGCACCAGCTATGTTGGGGACAAAATCAGGCTTTCAAGTTTGTGTGAAAAATCGAGCTACAAAAGTGAAAGGCATTCATTGTACGAGTCATCGTCAGGCACTGGCCTCAAAAACACATCCAGCTCCACTGGGGAAGGATTTGGATCAAACAATTCAGATTGAGAATTTTGTCAAAGGAATAGCTCTCAACTCACGACTTTTCAAGCATTTATGCATTGACATGGATGCAGGCCATCACTTGCTTCTTTTCCACACATATGTTCAATGACCGTCAAGAGGAAATGTAACAGTGCGAGTATGTGAGCTAACAGATGAGCTCAAATTATTTTTTGAAGTTCAGGGTAAGATAGAATTGTTTGTCTGGCTGAATGATGAGGAATGGATCATGCGCCTTGCCTATTTGGTTAATATTTTTGAGCAGCTGAATAAACTGAATATTCAAATGCAAGGAAGGAATACAAACATCATAAAATTCGTGGATGCCTTGAAGCTTTCATGAGCAAGCTGGAAAATTGGAAGAGAAAGGTCAATATAAAAGATGTTGCAATGTTTGAGAGGCTGTCATCCATTCTTGTTGTTGGTGGTGAAGTTCAAGTGCTTCCACAATTTGCAAAAAATGAAATTTTGCAGCATTTGATAACATTGGAAAAAAATTCAAGTGGTATTTTCCTGAACTCAGTGATGATGAGTTGGAATTAGTGCGAAATCCTTTCAAATTGTCAGTTAAAAAAGTTCCTGATGATTGTCAAGATGAGTTTCTGGAGCTGAAAACTGATTCGGGAGCAAGAGATATGTTCAATGAGAAATCAAAGAATATTGGCCCTTCATGTTCGATTCCTACCCAAAAGTGGCAGAAAGAGCAATCAGTGCATTGCTTACATTTGTGTAGTCATATCTTTGTGAGTCAGGCTTTTCAACTCTGTTGCAACTTAAGACGAAATAATGTGGTAGATTAGAGGTTAAAAATGACCTGCATTGTGCCCTTTCATATACTCCTCCACATATCCCAGAATTGTCAGAGAAAAAAACAAGCACAAGTATCTCACTGACTGCAATCTTCATTTGAATAAAATTAATTACAAATTTACAATATCCTGGCATTTCATTGAAATTTTTGTTTATTGAATTACAATCCCCTGGCATTCTATTTTTGTGTACTGATTTACAATCCCCTGTCACTTTAGGTTTTTGTTTATTGCAGTATGTTTCAGTTTAGTCTATTAAGTAATTAATCAGGAATGTAAAAACTACTTTCAAGTTTTATCATCCATATGCATTTTCATTTGCTATCAAAAGCGTAAAAATCCACTATACATATAATCTATGTAAAGGTATATGTACTAATATGGAAGATAATAAAGGATTTTCAGTATTATATGCATATTATAAGGAATGCACCTTTTGAGGCAGACAATCCAGGAAAGTGGAGAATGACATTCTGACAATTGCTAAAGGAGTGCAAGGTGTAAAAAAATTTTGAAAACCACTGTGCTAGCGTATTTTCAGACTCTGCACAGACTTTGCTCTATCAGTGGAGATGCTTATTATGGCTAGAATGGGACAGTATGTTGTATATTTCGGAGAGAATAGAATCTTAGTTATTAATGGGGAAGCTCATATATCAGCTTATTCTGTCTCAAAAGGTTTCAAACGGGATTGGATCTGCTCTCCAGTAACCTATGGCACAATATGACAATTCTATATTCTGGTGCCTAAGGTTAAATACATAATTGATTCTGAGTAAGTTCTTCAAAAAGCATTATCTCTGCTAAATCCTCTCAGGATAAGAAAATGCCATTAATTATGCTTTTTGGAAACTGTGTGGGGCATTATCACCTTGTTAACTGACATTAGAATACAGCTTTTTGAATATTTGTAAATTACATATCTCTTTAATTATTAATTTATGCACAGAAATTTATAAAAATTATGTTCAAATATCATCTACAACCTGTTTAATGTTCGTTTGGAATAGAAATCAACCCATTCCGTTTTTTCACAAATGATAACAATAATAACTTTTGGATAAATATAAACACTTCATCATTATAAGAAAGTAAAAACTGCATCTCCACTGGTCAATACAGGGCATTAAAAATAGTAGGGTTTTAAGAAATACTCAATGAAGTGTCATTAGTATGGTCTTCACATTATGCAATTTATATATATATATATATATATATATATATATATATATATATATATATATATATATATATATATATATATATATATATATATATATATATATATATATATATATGTTTGTCATAAAATTATTATTACAGGCTTACATTGCATCAAAGTATTTCTTATCTATTTTATCATGACAAAAATTTATCCATATTAATGCCTTATGGCTAGTAAAGTTTTTACCAGCTAAGTAAAAAATATAATAAGAGTATAAGAATACTGATTTATACTAAAAGGTTTTCTTAATTAGTCATCATCATCTTCATCAATATCAACGTATTCTATTCTGCTCCCTCTCTGACTAGCTGGCGTTCTCTGTGGTGGTCGAGAAAAGGAATCGGTTATTCTGCTCTGCTTAGCCTGGAAAGGAAAATAAAAAATGCAGGAACCGAAATGAGAGCAAAATATAGGAGGGAGTTTATACAAACTTGCTCATTCTCTCCATTCCATTTTATCTACATCTACTCAAGAGAAACAAGTACAGTACATAAAGAATATATATGACCAACACAATAAGACATTAACAATTCTAAAATTCTATTTGCTTCTTCTTTGCATCACCTCCTCATTTCTCACTCTATCTAGTCTGAATACACCAATCATACTTCTCAAACACCTCATCTCCATTACATTTAAGTTGTTCTTTTCATTCTCTCCTGCATTCCCAATCTCTGCTACATACAATGCTGTAGGCACAATTACACCTTTATATTTTCTTTACATTAAATTTGTTCCTGTATATACCTATTTCTCAACACCCTTTTCATCCCACCTAGACATATACACACTTCTTTCACTATATGGCTTACCTCCACATCCATTTGTCCTTTCCCTGTCACATGTGACCCCAGATACTTAAAACTCTCAACTTCCACAAGCAGCTCCCATACACTCCTACTCTCAGTTTGCAAATATTAACACTCCTCGTGCATCTCATGACTTTACTTATACCCATATTCATCTGCAACTTCCTTCTTTCACATACCCTTACAAATTCAGTCACCAAATGCTTCAGTTCATTCTCAGAATTAACAACTAGTACTGTGTATTCTGCAAGTAAAAACTGATTGACTTTCCACATCTTCCGTTCTTACACACCAATTCCACGCCTCTGCCTAGCACTTTTTTTATATACTGCACTTACCACTCCATCCATATACACATTAAGCAACCATGGAGATATTACACAACCTTGACGTTACCTCACATTTATCTCAAACCAATCAATCATACCATACCCTATTCAAAAACATGCTCTACTCTTTATGTAAAAACTCTTGACTGAAATCAAGAATCTTCCAATTATTCCATGCAATTGTAATACACTCCACAACGCCTCTATATCAACCCTGTCTTGCGCTTTCTCTAAGTCCATAAAAGCCCAAAGAGTCCCTACCTTTCTCTAAGAACTTCTCACACACCTGTTTTACCACAAACACCTGATCCACATATCCTCTTCCTCTCCTAAGCCCACACTGTTCTTCCCCTATCAATCTCTCGTACCTTTCCTAACTCTCAATTAACACTCTTCCATATACCTTACCAACTACACTCAACATACTAATTCCTCTAAAACTACTACACTCATAATTATCTCCATTCCTTTTACATAGTGGAACTACACATGCACTCCTCCAATCAACTGGGACTTTCCCTTTCCAGAAACATACATTCAACAACCTCACCATCCATTCAGCTAATGTCTCCCCACCTTCTGACAAGCATTCTACATGACACCCAACTATCCCTGGTGCTTTACCTGCTTTCATTACTCTCAATGCTATTTGTATCTCCTCTATTGACATTTTCCTATTGTTCTCCTATGTAATATAGACATTCTCCATTCATTTTCCACAGCTACAATCTCCACCTCTCTATCATCTTCCTCCTCAAGCAGTTCCTTAGAATACTCAGCCCATCTCACTCTCACCTTTATTTTGACTACTAGCAATTGCCCATTTGTTCCTTTCACCCTCTCCTCTCAATCAGACTCGCCTTTCAGCACTTCACTACATCCAAAACATCTTTTCATAACTTTCAAAATTTTCATAGAAGTATCTACCCCATCGTACATCTGATTTACTTTTTCCCTCCCTTACTACATGCTTTGCTGACCTCTTTTTACAATACCTTCCATATGCCTCTACATTACCTCTTTGCAAGCATACCGCCTATGCCTGTTTCTTTTCAGCCACTAATGCTCTCACCTCTTCATTCCACCATTCACTACCCTTCCTTCTACTTCCGCCCATTATTTTCACCCCACACACCACAACTGCACACTTCAGGATTTCCTCCTTAAAACACAGCATTCATTTGATAAAAAAGTATCAAAACAGAACATATAGGTATTTCAAGTATTCGTGCTTGGCCTGCACACATCACCTGAGGTTGTTACTGTCCTGTTAATTGATTGGCGATTCTCATAGGCAATTATCTTTTCACAAATACATTGTCAGCATTCTTATCTGTTTATTTTTTCTATGACTTAAAGTTTGTGCATTGGCTGGGTGGCAGGTCACAACTTTGATTCGTCAGGTTGTCGGTTTAAGACCTGCCATGGTGTGAAGTAAGAAAGGGCATTCACTTGGGATAATGGTCACATTGCCAAACCCAAATTCCTTTGAAGTGAGGCACTGTCCTAGCACTTACTAGAAAAGGGAGCGTGTGATGTAAAACCTGATCATTACTATTTGGTATAATACAAGGGAGTATGTCAGCTACTGACTCTTTCTCTCTGTCAGTGTAACACTGTTAAGTGAGATGGGGTGTTCATCTCAAGTAAGGAGCTCCCTGTTTCTCTATAAACATAACAAAATTAATTAACTAAAGCTTTGATAACAGTTTTTTGCTGCTTGTAATATGTCTACCTTTATATCATTATTTTTTTCTGATGCAATACATTATCCTGATATATATGGCAGGGTGGCCACTATTATAAAAAAAGATCCCACTGAGTAGGCTTCCACAATTTCCTTCCTGGGTTCATGTAATTTCACACTTCTCAAATTCTATGAGCTAGTAGCAATCGTCTTTGCCAATTTACTATACCATGTAAATTGAATTATTCATCCAATACTCCTGGCTCTAGAGAGTTCGTGGCTATCTCTGTTTTACTCAATCAACCATAATATTCTTGTTCTACACATCAAGGGCTTTCAAAAAAATTTGGGTGATTGATCCGAATTTGCCTAACTTTTGCTACAGTGGGCGCTTTTCAAAATCGCACCCAAAAATAACTACTTTTGGCCATATCTAGGCTTACAAGACCTACAGAGACCTGATTTTGGCGTCTATACCTATGTTTTCAGGGTCCAGGAACCCAATAAGACCACTTGTTAAGACACTGACTCCTTTTGGGGGCAGCCATCTCGAATATCAAAATGGCCGCCAAGAAATCAATATTTTTATCTATAACTCGGTCTTTTTAAATATAATAGTCATAATTTTGCTGGCTATATCCATGTTTTATGGTCAACAAATCAATGAAAAGAGTAATAATTAACAATTCAACTCAAGTAATTATAATCAAGAAGCCATAAAACTAAAACAGTGTCACAGTGGCCTCTGGTGCCCAAACTTGAGCCTGAATATGACTGTGGGTCATCAATTAGATGCAGTGATGTTCTATATAATTAGGTTGAGGAGAACAGAGATGGCCATGAACTCCCCCTAGAGCCAGGAGAAGGTTGTGGACTTGTGAAAGTAAAGCAAAGTAAATGTCATTCATATTGATTAATCTTACATTTCAGAATATGTCTAAAGAGTCCTAATCAACCCTTAATGATAGAATACATTCAACTTTCAAGTCAAGTCACGTCAAGTCTTGAAGCTGTTATGCATGACAAGGAAAGGTGTGTCATGTGTCAAAAGGCATCACAAGAGAAATTGGTCAGTACATCCAATGGCTGTAAACAAATACGGGAGGCTAGCAAAATATGAAATGACCTTGTAGCAAAACGCATAAATCGGCTTCCAGCCAATAGCGACTTTTTCAACCATGTTTCAAATAAGTGCTACAAGAGATGCAACCTCACTCAAAAACCTCAAAGAAGGAAATCCACTACAATTCTCACATAAAACTGGCAGTCCATATGGGATTTTGACTCTTTCTCACTCAGCTGTGCGTTCACCTCCAAATCCTACAGATTCCAAAACTGTGACCCTCTCATACTGTACCATATGTGGCAATAAATCAGACAAATGCGACTTCATGAAGTTCCATATATCAGAGTCAAATCGTGCCACCTCATTCTTAAAAGCAACATACTTCTTCCAGGACAATGTCTTTAATCGCATTTGTGACCTCCAGGATGAACAGGCAATTTTTGGAGCTGATTTATACTACCACAAAAATTGCATGACAAAATACCTCCACAAGTTTGAGTGTGCTCAAAGTTTAACCGGTGAACCACAAGAGATGAACCCCAAGCAGCATGCATGGAGAGATATTGTGTCTGAGTTAGAAGTGGGGATAAAAAGTGGCAATGGTTATGAGCTCTCTTCAATTAGAGACCGACTGAATAGAGTTCTTGATGAGGAGCATTAATTTCGAAATAGAGATGTGAAGGTGTTTCTGGTGAGACAGTTTGGAAGTACTACTGAGTTTACATATCCTGATAAGGTTCTCAAGTCTTTGATGGTTTACAGTGTGCCATGTAACAGACCTGAGATTTTGGCAGAGTGTATTCGATGTACTGACCCCATACAAGTGCATGCCAGTGTGATGAGACAAAGTCTTAACAGTTATGACTTTGATTTAGATGATAGATTTGGGGATGCTGAAAATCTGACACAGTTATATTGCGATATGAAAATACCTGAACTAATTGTTAGGGTTTTCGGATATCTCCACAATTTCAACCCTTTGACATACTCAAAAGCAGCTGAAGCTGTAATGATGACAGTAGACACAGCAGATGAAGATAATGATGAAGAAGTAGATGATGCAGATGAATCTGAGAATAATGAGAATCAAGATAATAAAACTTAAGAACAAACTGCTGGTGTTTCCCTATCTACTGTACTATGTACATCAACATGGCAGAAAACGAACACCAATGCACATAATGAATGCTGAATCAAGTCAAAGTCTTGGACGTGGAGGAGTTATCCTTACTACCATCTTGAACTGCCAAGGGCTCGCACTAAGTTATGCAGAATTATGGCGATATCAATATGACATTGCAACCTACACTGCACAGCAGAACGAGCAGACTGTGACATTACCAGCCCATTTTGATCCTGGAGATTTCACGTCAGCAGGTGTTAATAACTGGGATCACGAAGGAGCAAATGTATTGGAGCATGATACAGTGTGCATACTTTATCAGGACAAGCCCAGTTCCCAGCTACTTAAGACAAACGATCCAATACTGTGGTTGAGCATGGTCCACAAACATTTAAGGACACCCTACCCTGCCAGAGACTTCAAGAGTTTGCAGCTCCAGTGAAACAACTAGACCTTCCAAGTTCGTTTAAGGGCAATGAGGAGCTCTACAAATCTGATATCATAGACCATAAGAGGCTCATCTGACTTTGCATGGTCAAGTGGGCACTTCAACTCTGAAGTCAAAGATAACCAGCTTGCTAGGATTATCTATCCTGATTTGAAGTCCATGCCTTCTTGGAGTGCCAGTAATGCCGTCTGGACAGACGAAAATGTTCCACTTAAGCACGTAGCATATTACCCATACTACCATATACTGTCACATGGTATAGTTCTGTATACACACAGATGAAGAATCTGGAGGCAATTTGCTCACAACTGGTCCAGTCCCAGCTTCCTGTTTATGCAGATGAAAGGTGTACTGCATGGCCAAGGAGATCCAACTTATGCAACCAGCAGAAAGAGTCTTGTATTATGTCTTGGAACCTTCCACACTGTCAAGACACTGCTAAAATGCACGGGAAAGAGTTTGGCAGGAAGTAGTGCGGAGAATGTGTGGTTAGAAACAGGAGTCTAAGGGCTAACAGTGATTTAAAACTCTATTCTTAACGGAGGTCACTACAACCGTTCACTGAATGCACAGAAACTCCTGGCTGAATCAATGCAACGCCTACTGTACAAGGAGTTCTTTATGGAGAAAGGAAGTACAAGTTACTCTCAAGAACTAGATATCATAGGTGAGCTGAAGATATGCACTGTTACTGAAAATACAATAGAGTAGAAGATCCTTGGAGGAGTTCCATATGTCGTCATCCAATCTAGTCAGTGATCTGAAGAATTTTGTAAAGGCAAGATCTTCCACAAACGAGAACTTGCAATTCTGGTGTCAATTTCTGGAACGGCATGAAATAACTCTTAATCTGTTGCGAGCTGACCGAAAAGGATTATGGCAGTTGCATCTTGATGCTATGCAACATGCGCTTTACGAGTTTGCTGCTTGGGATTCCAAAAATTATCTTTGATGGGGTACAGTGTATCTAGAGGATGCAAGAAACCTACCTGAAACAGCCCCCACAGGGGGGGGGACATTCTTTTTCAATTACGGACAGGCCTGGGCGTTTCTCAGCAGTTGGTGATGATCAGAAGCTTGAGTAGACAATCAAACTCTCATCAAAGTACAGTGATGGTGTCATTGGACATGCAAAACAGAAGCAATACATCGCTCAAAGGGATTTAATCTACCATGAAATGATGGCTGCAAAAAACTTGTACCGTGAATATGCTGGTGTCCATGAGAGCACGTCTTATGAATCATCACAGGCAACCACACACAGACAAGAAGGACACGCCCAAAATGTGATGGTTTACTGAAGAGAGAGGGTCACCATTCTCAGCAGAGTGTCTCACAGAGCTACACAACTTTGTGACAAAGCAAGTGATAACAGAAGAAATCAGAAAGGATGTCCTGAACGAATCAAAAGAAGGAAAGAAGAAATACAATGCTTTTCACAATGAAAGGATCATCAACAAAACTGTCCAACTGAGAGACACTATTCACAGAGGGAACCTCAAAACCACGATCTCCACTAAACATAAACCCAAGAAAACAGTCAAGAAAGTGATCAAAGCCATGAATATGACTGAAAAATCAACCAAGTAGCTAGAGACAGAGGTCTCGGTACAGACGTTCTTCTGACATATGATGTTGTACCTTCTCCCATGCTGTTTGGTGATGATGGGTTCATGACCAAACCAGATAAGAGCCAACTCATTCGTGAATTAGAGGAAACCCTCAAGCTGGATGAGTACTGCTACCAGCATAAAGCTACCTCAGTCTTCCTTATTGATGCCATGGCAACAATCTGCAGAGTGTCTCTATCTGGACTAACAAGTTTCTCTGATCTGCTTTCAAAGTTTGCAGACATGAATGACATGTATCATCACTATGGCAGATGTGAAAGATACAGAGAGGTTGCAGAGATGCAGCACGACTCCAGTAGTACTTAGCTCAGTTGAGCTCTCGACACCAATTCCCAAGGACATGACATCATTCTGGCCATCAAGACAAAACTAAGTGCAGCTGGAAAAACTAATCTATGGATACTTACATGAAAGGCCTTCAGAAATGCATGGAGAGCATAGACCATTCTCAGCCAGCTATGCATGGACAGTAATGAATGGCAGTGCATAAAGATCCACAATGGAACAGAAGATAACATGCAGCACTTGCAGTCCCAAGTTGAAGAGGCTGATCTCCATATACCCATGCACGTGCTAGATTGTCTCCGAGCAGGTTACAAAACATGCGTTGATGTATCCAACGATACTGATGTAATAGTTGCCCTATTATTTAATTTGACTACCTTTCTTCAAGAGGGTCTTCAGGAACTGTGGGTAAGGGCAGGAAGAGGCAACACTACTCGTTTTGTTCCTCTTCACATTTTGCATGCAAGACTGGGCCCTCGCATGTGCACAGTACTTCAAGCACTACACAGCCTCACAAGATGTGACATCACCAGTAAAATAGGCAACAAGAAAGCAGCTCTCAAGGCTGAACCTCTGATTTACTTGCAAGGATTTGGCGCAACAGCTCAACTAGTTTCTTCATTGATCCAGCAGGCAGAGCAGTATTTGGTGCATGTCATAGATGCTGGAACCCAAGTCCAGCAATTCTGTCCAACTTCGAGCACATCAGTTTCACTTCTCAAAGTCAGCTTCAAACCAGATCTGCCAATTTCAATGCATATACCACCATGCATATTCTTGACAGGCAGTTCTACATCGTAACAAGAGATCTAGATCCACTAGATTATGGTTTTGCACAAGAGAATGAAAATCTTTTTCCTTCGACATCATGGAGATCTTTGGAGCCACGTTGGAGTGTGGTGTGTCATTGTGGCAAATGTGCTCACATAACTTGTCCTTACCATTTAGTGATGGTAAAATGCAGCGTATTCTGCAAGTGTCAGAAGACAGATAACTGTAAAAATCCTCATAATTAATCTGATAAACAATAAAAAACCATAATGAAGAGATTTATCAGCTAAAGCAATTGAAAATTGTTCTTTCAGACAGGAAAAGGAAAGGATATAAAGGCCCAAGAGAAAGAGAAGCATGACAGAAACAGATCCCCACTATGGAGCTGGAGAGCACTAAATAACTCATATCTTGGCTAAGGGAAGACACTTCTCAGCTTGGGAAGGGGCCCAGTCCTGGTAAAAAGAAACCCCAAGTCTTTGATGCACTGCTCCCGAAAATGCTTCAGGAGAGAGGTTTATTGTAACTGGTAATGGCCGAAAACTTCAGAATTACAGCCATGAGAAGAATGCCGCATGACTCTGGATGCATTCCTATTCATGTGTGACTAAATTATTGGCTAATGCATGTGCATATTTCATTAGTTACGCACATTATATGTGTAGAAAAACAAGGAGAAACTTTAACTTGAATTGCCCGCACATTTTTGAGGTGATTTTGAAAAGTGCCCTTGATAGCAAAAGTTAGGCAAATTCAGATCTATCACCCAAATTTCTCTGAAAGCCCTTGATGTGTAGAACAAGAAAATCATTGTTGATTAAGCAATACAGAGATGGCCACGAACTCCCCCCTAGAGCCTAGAGTACCAAGTCAGTCAAATATATCTATCCATAGATATTGAAAATGTGCATAAAGAGATAATTCAGAAAACTTAAAACAGAATGAGTATCGACTTAATGAGTGTGTTCATAAACACATTGAATAATTAAGTGTGGCAACACACTTACAATTAAGCAATTGAAAGTGCTAGGTTTTGTATTGTATATTGTTTTAAAATTTATTAAAAGTTAACATTTACCTCTGTATAACAGTTTTGTACATAACTGACTCCATAAAATACGCTTAGTGTTAAACAGGGTGTCAAGCTCGTACTCAAGTAGTGAATACTGCTAAGTACAAGTTAAAAGTATGTCCATTCAACAAACTCCTACCTTGGTTTGGCCTCGTCCTCTGCCTCTGCCTCTGCTGGAAGCTGTTGAAGCTACATCACTGAAAATACAAGAAGTAAATCACACAATATAAGAGAGCTTCTATACTTAACAAAAGAATTTAAATTTACATCATAACAGAGAAATAATAAACTCTAAAAATATAAGACATCTACGGGGAAAATCACAGAAATAGAGTAACAATATTATAAAAAGTTTGACACTACATATTGTGTCAACATTAAAAATATTATATTCTGTAAAAGATAAAATTTTATACTGAATATACACCTAGTTCTCAGAATAACGGGGAGATAGGTTCTCAGAAGTCACGGGTAAATGGAAAATCGCGTGAAAAAACGAGTAATTTTCCATAGGACACAATGATAAAGGGCATAACTCGTTCCACAACCATCCATAGACACAATATACCAAAGATATAAGATAAGTAAAACACATTTTATAAGTACGAAACAAAGCAGAAAGACCTGTAGTTATTTGTATTAACATGCAAATAGTGTACAGTATAAAAGATATACAGATTTACTGTACAGTAAACAAATTAATGCACTCTATAATGCCGCAGGCAACAGGCTTACACTGGGATGTGCATGGTGGCCGTACACACTATACCAAAGATATAAGTAAAACATATTTTATAAGTACATAACAAAGCAGAAAGACCTGCAGTTATTTATATTAACATGCAAATAGTGTACACAGTATAAAAGTTATACGGATTGACTGTATAGTAAACAAATTCATGCACTCTATTATGTCGTTGGCAACAGGCTTACACTGGGACGTGCATGGTGGCCAGACACACTATACCAAAGATATAAGATAAGTAAAACATATATTATACGTACATAACAAAGCAGAAAGACCTGTAGTTATTTATATTAACATGCAAATAGTGTACAGTATAAAAGATACACATATTTATAGTACAGTAAACAAATTAATGCACTCTACTATGCCGCTGGCAACAGGCTTACACTGGGACGTGCATGGTGGCCAGGGTTGCCAGATAAAGCGGATGTTTTTATTTTCAAATGCATGGTACATTTTAAGATACATATTAATTACAAGATGATAGTACATACTGCAATTTAAATAAAAATGTACTTCATCTTTAAGATACTTGAAATAACTTACCAGCTTAAATGTATATTTTTTATATTTATCATTTCTCTCATTCATCTATTCAGGCAACACTGATGGTGGCGGTGAGGACGAGGATGCATACATTTTTTCAAACTTCTGTATCAGCTGATGCACCCTCACATGCTATTTCCCTGACGATATTATATTGGAAATATGTTTGCTATTTGTTCTTAATGCTTTTTTCAATTTTCTTCATAATATCTGACCGCATTAAGTGGTAGAAGAGGAGTAGGATGCGGGAGAATGAACCTCTATCGGCAAACGTTTTGCTACTTCCGTATCAGCTGATGCACCCTCACACGCTATTTCCTTGACGATATTATATTGAAAATATGTTTGCTGTTTGTTCTTCATGCTTTTTTCAATTTTCTTCATAATACTCCGATCACATTAAGTGGTAGAAGAGGATGAGGATGGCGGAAAAGTGCATCCGAGAAAGTCGATTTTTTTTACTAAAATGAAATGGTTTTTTTTTCAAATTTTTTTGCACGGCTGTTATTCGCGAATTTCGTATTCTTTTACTATTATTTTTTGGAATGTTATTGCAATTTCGCGGTTAAAAAAAACGCGGAAAAAGGGAACGAGGTGTACATAATAAATGTAATTTAGTCTATTTTTAATTCTTATCTACCTTTCATTTTCCTCTGCCTTCTCTTCACAACCTTCATCTGCTACACATAATCAGTCTCATATCACTCACTTTCAACTCCGATTTACAGTATCTAGAGTGACGCACTCAAAGTTTAGTTAAATTTAATGCCTCCAAAACACAGTTTATGGCTATCTCTTTATCTTCTCCTCCTGATAGTCCTATTGTCTTAAAACCTAATGAAATATTAGGAAATCAGATAGCCTTTTATTTGTCTTGGATGAGTCACATTATCCAAATTTCTAAATCTGCATCTGAATATTTGAGGGTTCTACTTTGTCTTCGTCATTACTTTTCCTATTTCCAGTTACTTGAAACAAATAAAGGTCTTATCCATCCCTGTTTAGAAGACTGCTCGCTATCTAGGGTGATGGTTCTCATACAGACAATCTCCAACTTACAAACAAGTTAGGTTCCAGAAGTCCGTCCGTAAGTATGCCTGTTCGTAAGTTGTGTTTCAGTAAGAAAAAAAAAAGTACTGTACAATTCATACATATACAGTACAGTACAGTAATTTGGCTAAAGACACTTTACTACAGCATAAAACAAAATAAGAACAGTATCAATCAATTTAATACAGTAATAGTAATGTAACAGTACAGTACAGTAATACATACATTGATACACAGGTAAGTAATGGGTAGGCTTTGCTTCATATCTGCGAATGTTTGTAACTCAGTTGTTAATAAATAGGGGAGCTTCTGTACTTACCTCCTTGATAGGGTTGAATTTAAGGCAACCAGAGTAATCAATGACCCATTTCTTATTTGAAATCTTGATTCTCTTTCTCTTAGCCATGAGGTACCATCCCTTTTTCTTTTCTATAATTTACCACTTTCATCGCTGCTCTGATAAGTGGGCAAGTTGTATCCATACCCCACCGCTGAGGTCGC